>JARTUT010001434.1:0-62431 GCA_030674115.1 Micraspis discolor | reverse complement strand
AAATATTTTTATCTATCGGGCACTTCCGGTTATACCGGAAATAGACCCTAAGTCGCTTATTTTAAATAGGATACCCTATATATTATTACATTTTTGGATTCTACTTAACATTCTAGGCAGATTTCATGTATCATGTCCTATCCCTAAGTCTGAGCGTTTTTGACATATTTAGGTTTATATGTCAAAAATTACGATTGCAAGCCCTAATTTAATTATCAATTGTTCCTATAAGGAAGCCTTTTTTACTTACTTTGGGTTAGATGTCTTGTTGAAAAGGACCTACTTCAATAGATTTTGTATAATAGTTGGACAAATAATCATAGAGTATTAAAAAAAAAAAGATTTAGAATGAGATTGAGAAAACTGACAAAACTCGATGTTTTCAAATGGAAATCTATACCTAAAATTTGAAGTTTTCGAAATATTGCCAATTCAATATTTTTCTATGGTGGTTTTGTATTTAATGTGTAAACAATTAGATGTAGGATAGCCACGTTTATATTTGACATTTCAAGTAGCATTTGAATCAGGCTTAAAAAAATTATTTAAGTAAATATTCAAATTGGTGTCCTTGAACTTCTAAACATTTTTCGCATCTAAGCAGTAATTGTTCATGGGTGGCTTTTCTTATTGATTGGGGGTTCAGGTCTTCAAATGCTGCTCTAACACGTCTCATGCAGTCTTCCATGGTGGTCACTGATGTTTTATACACGTTATTTTTCACTGTTCCCCATACATAAAAATCGAGCACGGATAGGTCCGGGGAGCGAGGTGGCCAAAGATTTGGTCCATTGTTGGCTATCCATTGATCGTGAAATAAATTTTCCCGATAATTATTGACCAAATGGGCATTATGTGGAGGTGCTCCATCATGTTGGTAGAAAAGTTTTCGAAGTTCAGCCAGGGGCAAGTTGTCTAAAAAGTCAACTTCAAAATTCCGCAAGATGTTGAGGTATCGGTCTCCTATAAGTTGAAATATGTGTTTTATATTAGAACTATTCAAAAAGACCTAACTTATTTAGTTAGCAAACAATAAAGCATATAGATCAGGGGTTAGTGACGGGGTGTCATACAATTCGGCGTATGACATAAAAGCCTAGGGAAAAAACCCCAGTAAAAAAAACCCTGGCTCCCCGTCTAAGTGTGAAAATACAAAAATAAGCTGAAATATATTTCAGGGACTTCTTTCTTCAAGAGTGATCTTCTATTAGTGGAGAAAGAGACTTCTTCAAGGTGCTCACATTGAATCTGGAAATAAAAAGACAAAAGCAGAAAAAAGAACTGAATAACAAAAATACGTATCATACTCGTTTGAAATTTATAACCCATTCCAAGAAAGAGTTGGAAACATCATGAATAGCCCTAAAACCATCTTGAAATGTATATATGGGATAACTATCGATGAGATGAGGTATTGTTTCTTCTGCTTCTCCACATTCACAACTTGCGCTAACAACTGGGTTCCATTTAAATAGCACGCCATTGGTACGACCATGACCTGTTCTCAAACGATTAAGAACTGTCCAAATTTTTCTTGGAAGATCAAAACCAGGAACTTTTTCAGAAGGATCAGAAACGAGATACTTATTGAACATTTCGTAAGAGTTCCACTCAGTCTTCCATAATTCTTTATCACATATGTTCATATTGAAGAACGTATTATGCCATAATGGTTTACGTGACTTCAATCTGGGAATTCTATTTTGTGGAAAATATGAAATAATTGGGAATAAATTGGGAAAAGAATCATATTTATTCCAAGAATTCAGAGCTGCAGTCTGTCTGCGAATATGGGGAGGGACAATATTAGACAATACTGGTAACCAATGAACCGGTGTTGATCTTATGGTGCCAGTAATTATTCTCATGAATGTATTCAATTGTGCATCAATTTTTTGTGTATGTGCACTATTAAACCAAACAGAGCAACAATACTGAGCTGCAGAAAAGACTAGGGCTAGAGATGCTGTGCGAAGAGTGGAAGCATCAGCACCCCAAGACGATCCAGCTAATTTCTGAACAATATTATTCCTTGTTTTCAGTTTTAGACTCAGATCATTTAAATGAGCCTTGTAATTGAGAGATGAATCTAATTTAACTCCTAAGTATTTTGGATAGAAATTGTGTTTGATAGGAGAATCATTGAAAGTTACAGCTAATTTTCTATATTTTTCATGATTATTCAGATGGAAACAAGATACCTCTGTTTTGTTGGGATTTGGAGATAATCGCCACTCGATAAAATAATTCTTTAAAATTTCCAAATCAGATGACAGTATGTTTTCCAGAGTATGGAAATCCGAATGTTGGTAAGCAATAGCAATGTCGTCAGCATAAACAAATTTTGAGATGATGTAGTGGGCAAATCACTTAGATATAAATTGAAAAGTAAAGGAGCTAAAACTGATCCTTGAGGAAGACCGTTTTTCAATGTTTTGAAGTTGCTACTCTTATTGTCAATAAAATCACGAAACCTTCTATCAGATAACATATTCTCTAATAATCGTACCATTTTCCCACATTTCAGATGGGTATAGAGTTTGAACATTAATCCATCTTTCCACACAGTGTCATATGCCGAAGATAAATCGATGAAAGCAGCTCCTGTTTTCAACCTATCATTGAAGCCTGATTCTATGAAAGTTGTAAGGCTGAGAACCTGATCCGAACAATTTCTGTTTTTTCTGTTAATTTGCCAGGATTCTTGAAAATTGTGTTCCCTAAATGGGTGTACATTTCTATCACTCCAATGATGGCAATTACGTCGATTAAAAACACCATTCTTTGTAAATTTGGCTTCGTCGGTCCAAATGATATTATCCAAGAAAGAAAAATCTTCTTGTGAACGAAGTATTATAAATTCACAGAATTCCATTCTTCTTGGAAAATCATTTTCATTCAAATCTGCACTAATGAAATTGCATAGGGATGATATTTGTGTTTATGTGAAATTCTTAGAACTGACGATTGAGATAATCCTGATTCTAATGCTACTTGCCTTGAAGATTTTGTTGGATATGCTTCAGAATATCCCAAAATTGCTATTTCAATATTTTCATTTTCAACAACTGGTTTCTTTTTGTACATTTTTGCCTTTACGGATCCAAAATTCTTGAAGTTTTCTATAATTCGTTTAACAGTATTTGGTGATGGTTTTTGTTTATGAGGATATCGGGTAGCAAATGTATCACAGGTTCTTGAAATAATTTTTTCACATTGTCCATAAATAATAAATAAGTTTAAATAATCCTCGTTTGTATAATTTAACCGGGCTGGCATTACGATGATTTGAAATGTCAAATATAAACGTGGCTATCCTAGATCTAATTTGTTAAATGCTAAACCGCCATAGAAAAATATTGAATTGGCAATATTTCGAAAACTTCAAATTTTAGGTATAGATAACCTCATACAAAGTTATCTTCATTTTTGATGATTAATGCTACAAAATAATAAAAATGGGGGGTTTCCATTTGAAAAAATCGAGTTTTGTCAGTTTTCTTAATCTCATTCTAGATCTTTTTTTTGAACACGCTGTATGATTATTTGTCCAAGTATTATACAAATTCTATTGAAGTAGGTCCTTTTCAACAAGACATCTAACCCAAAGTAAGTAAAAAGGGCTTCCTTATAGGAACAATTGACAATTAAATTAGGGCTTGCAATCGTAATTTTTGATATAACAACCTGAATATGTCAAAAACGCTCAGACTTAGGGATAGGACATGATACATGAAATCTGCCTAGAATGTTAAGTTGAATCCAAAAATGTAATAATATATAGGGTATCCCATTTGAAATAAGCGACTTAGGGTCTATTTCCGGTATAACCGGAAGTGTCCAATAGATGAAAATATTTTAGCTCTATAGGTCCTAAGACATCTGGCAAATTCCCAAAATTTCAAATTTTTCCTACATTCAGTTTCTGAGATATGGATCGATGCAGTTCGTCGTGTTTCACCCTGTACATAAATCCTCTAGAAAATTGAAAAATCTTCATAGTGAACTTATTAGTAACAACCTCTAAGACAGAAAATAACAGTACTGAAATAAATACAAGAATATTGAATGCAGCTAAGAAAAGTAGAGAGTGGTCCATATTGAATATATTCGATAGAAAATATCAATTTCTATAGGAGTTAGGGAAATGAGAATACAAAGTCGATTTTCGTGAGAAACCGGGTGCCGAAAACTACACCTCAATATCTTGACTTATTCGAAAGATACAAGGTGTAGACCAATTTTGTTTATTTCTGACCCAACCTCGTGAATTGTTCATTTGTGAATATTTGGTGTTCCTGTGAAAACAATCTTCAGGCATTCTTTTCCAAAGGTATTCAAATGGTGTTCCTTGTGTCATTTTAAAAATATGGTTTTGAAGCTATAGCATAAACTTGTATATTTTATATACCACCCTTAATTTTTTGACGGAGAAAGTCACCAGAACGAGCGCACAAAAGCTCTTGACCCCACGTCAGTGTTTTTTGAATTTTTTCATCAAGGTATCGGTGAGTTCCCAAAATCCTAGTGTATTCATCTAGAATATAAAAAAGATATGGAATTTGAATGAACGTATGAAAAAATGTTGTCCATGAAATTAGAACTATATTCATTCGAACTAAATGAAAAAAGTAGGAAACTTAGAACGAAATGCCATCAAAGACAAATTCAAGGCCAACGGAGCTTTTGAATAGTGAATAAAATATAAATGTCAATAAAGCTTTCAATCCCTAACTCATCGAGCATTGCCCAAAAATGGAATTCAAACCGCAGACAAGAGAATTTTGTAAGTGGGAGAAGTCTAGTTGAAACCCCTGGGGATAGAGGGAATTCGGAGAACCTATCGAAATCCATTTGATATTTTCATTTCCTTATGCTCTCGATATGACAGAGATTTCGGATTTATTGGATCGCACAAATCTCAAATGCACTGACATCTCTAATATCTCAGATGTTTGAATTGTTGCAACTGAATTAATGCTCGACGACAATGCTCGCGGATGCTACTTACTATTACTACCAGTAATGGGTAGTACACGTGTGAAAATTGAGTTTGTAAGAAGCGCCTCATTTTTGTACAGAAGCGGTACAGAGTATCACTTCAACTTAAAATGAGACAAGGAGTTGCGACCTTCATCACGCTACATGGAGTGGGGACATACTGTGTTCTACTTCCACAGTATAGATACCAACCACTAGTCGCACTTCGTGAATTTTCTTATACCAAGTCTGACTCGAGCATCTCGCAGGGATTATAACCTCATATTTTGTTTCTTGTTCATTGATTTCATCATATTCTAAAATGTCTGGAAAAATGTCCTTATTATAATTTTAGACATCTTAAATAATTCCTTTGCATAATTAATTCGTTTAATGAATAGGAGAATATAATTTTTCTGAGATCTATTTAAAATTTAAAGAATTTGAAGAAGAAGATGCAACCTAACCCTATAATTCAGTGGAATTTCTTTGAGTCAAAATCTACCATGAACCAGCAAAGCTCATTTATTTAATCATTCATTTCAATTTCTGTAAGTATTTTGTTTCAATTTTGTGTTATACTCAAATTAATTTCAAGATGGTTAACATTTGTAGAGTATACAACTGCAAAAACAATATTCTCAATAATCCTTAACTTTCTTTTTGCTCAATACCATTAGACACTGACAGGTGAGTGATACATATAGTGTTGTAAAAAATGTTGTTTATTAAAAGTTCCGTTATTTGAGTAGTGCTTCATTCAACCAAGGAGATTCACTATACAGGGTGTCTACTATAATAGGTGCCAAACTTCAGTAGGTGATAGTACAAGTTATTTGCAACAAAAAATATCCTATAACACTTTTTCGAAAAGCCGATAGTTATCGAGTTATTCAACATTTCTTGGTTTTTCGAAATTTTTTGCTTTCCCCTTTAAAAACATGAATATCTCTGTTATTCCTACAGCTACATCAAATCTGATCATATCATCAGAAAGGGCAGTAAACACGTTATAAAATAGGTACTTCCTAATGTTAAAAAATGTTTTATACCGGTGTTGTAAAAAGGTAAATGTAAAAATTGAAAAGAGTGCAAACCTAGTGGTATTTTCTTGTAAGCTGTACCATTGAAAATTGGTGAATAAGTAGTGGTTTTTTTTCTAGGAAAAACTAGTACATGTAATAGACTTTCAAATGGTGTATCAACTTTTCACTTAACTTTTTGTTTTTCCAACTATATCACTGTTTTAAGTCAGAAAAACATGAAATTCAGAAACGCAAATTTTATAACAATTCATTTCAAAGCATTGTAGGTTCAAAACAGTCATGAATATTATTAATAGTAACATAAAAACATCAAATAAACTTTGAATGAAACTGAATGAACGTAAAAATCAATGTTATTGCAAAACTGAATTGAAACCTATAGAAACTGTTTAAATCGCCTACCCCTTTGCTCAATGCATTTTATACATCTCTTTCGCACACAATACACAACCTTTCGAAGTTCATTACGTTTTCGACGCATTGTATCACAACATTCCTGAATTCTGTTGATTAGTTCTTCTCGATCATTAATGCGATTTTTATACACATTTTCCTTCAAAGTGCCCCAAACATAAAAGTCTAATGGGGTAAGATCGGGGCATCTAGGTGGCCATCTCAAGGGACCATATCTTCCAATCCATTTCTCCCCGAAGCATTGATTCATCCAGTCCCTCACAATTCGACTATTATCGGCAGGGCATCCGTCCAGTTGAAAATAAAGTTCATATCTATCCACTATGGAAATATCTTCAAGAATGTCAACTACGTTATTTTTTAGTAAATTTGTGAATTCATTATTTATTCATTATTCATTAGATTTAAGGTAATCGGGAAGTATAACCGGGCCCGAATAGCCGCCCTCTCATGAATCCCAACCAAAAATTGACTCTTAATTCATGCTGATAATGAGATATAACAGTCGCATGGGGATTTTCCGTTTCCCATATATGGGAATTTCGTAAATTTATTATTCCACTTTTAGTGAATGTTGCCTCATCTGTCCATAATATTTGATCACATCCCCACTCTTCCAACTTATTTAGGTACCACCTATAGAATTCTAATCTGACCTCACCATCCACAGGTAAAAAATTCTGGACTTTATTTAAATGATACGGGTGTAAATTATTTTTGTTTCAAAACTCTGTGTACTGTGGAATGGTGAAGCCCTAATGTGGCACCAACACTCCCAGTGGGATCATCTCTAATAGCGCGAAGTATTGCTGGTGCTTGCCTCCAGTGCTGAGCATTTCGACCATCTTCTCTACCTAAAAACTTCTACAAATGCCTTTCTGCTAGGTGTTGTCTATTGGGGAAACGTAACGCGTACTCCCGCACTGCTACTCGCAAATTTCCGTTAGCGAACCCGTAATGAATAGCATATCCCGATATTCAATACTTGAGAAAACAGTCATATTTTTTTTTTTTTTGTAGATGCGTATAAGTCGAATTAATTCGTTAAAGTAAATGATCCTTTTCTTAAGATTACTTAATAACAAATTTTGTCAAATTTAAGTTAATTGGCATATTTTCGAATCTATGCAAATGTCAAGTTTGCTTAGGTCAAGATTAAATTCTGTCATATTGTTCATTTTCATTCATTTCCGGCGGCCCCTGTGGGGCCGCCAGATACGCAGCAACACACCCTCCAACTCGCCTCCTCCTCAAATCTTTGTTTACAACATAGCTGTTTTTATGTTACTATCAATAATATTTATAACTGTTTTGAACCTACAATGTTTTAAAATGGATTATCATAAAATTTGCGTTTCTGATTTTTATGTTTTTCTGACTTGAAACCGCAATATTGTTGGAAAAACAAAAAGTTAAGTGAAAAGTTGATATACCGTTTGAGAGTCTATTACATGTACTAGTTTTTCCTAGAAAAAAAAACTACTTATTCAACAATTTTCAATGGTACAGCTAACAAGAAAATACCACTAAGTTTGCACTCTTTTCAATTTTTACATTTACCCTTTTACAACACCCGGTATAAAACATTTTTTTAACATTATTAACTACCTATTTTATAGCACCTTTACTGCCCTTTGCGATGATATGGTCAGCTTTGATGTAGCTGTAAGAATAACAGAGATATTCTTGTTTTTAAAGGGGAAAGCAAAAAATTCCGAAAAACCAAGAAGTGTTTAATAACTCGATAACCATCATCTTTTCGAAAAATTGTTATAGGACATTTTTTGTTGCAAATGACTTGTACTATCACCTACTGAAGTTTGGCACCTATTATAGTAGACACCCTGTATAGCCTAACCAACGAATGGTATCGATATTGACCTTCATTATGCTATCAGTCCAAATTTTGTATTCATTCTCCGTAGACAAATCATTTGGCTTCCAAAGATAGGTAGGTCAGAATGGATCCTAGAACTGCAAGAAGTACTTCATAGAAAAAGGATTGGTAGTGAGCACTTTTCAAGTCAAATGAGAAGTGGAACAAAATTGGAAAAGGATGCATTTCCAGATATATTCCATGAAGGCACAGGTAGAAAATTGAATAAACGTAACTTATAACCCATTATGACATCAATTTTTGTCATTAGGAGAGAATTTTGATGCATCAACTTCGAAATCATCTGGCCATGATGGACTGGATAGCAAGGAGCTTTCAAATGAGTATCTCCCATTAGAAGCTGTAACTCTTTCTAATCAGAATGTGGATGCTGGGGTTAAAAATACTGAAACTTCCATGGATTCAAGTATATGTACTAGACCTGGTAAGAAGTGAATATTATCTTTTATTTATTTGTTGAACTCTGAGTCTAATGAAAGATTTTTTATACTCATAGTGAGAAAAACTGAAGTGACTCAAACATCACCAAGTTTGTCTGCCTCCACTTCAAGAAAAAAAAGGTTGCAGAAGATGATGAAGAATTTGAAGAGGAGAACCAATTCAATGGAGGAGAAAGAAACTGTAGAAATTGACGATGAAAGTTTCATTGGATTCTGTAGGCATAATTTCAGCTAGAACATGGCTGATTTCATGAAAGCCCAATAGAAACACAAAAGAAAAAATCCCCATGGCTAAAGGTACTCCATCCCTTATAAACAATTTGCATTTACTATCTATTTTTTAGAACCTAAAGTTCATAAATTTTTAAGAAAATCTTTTTTCTTACCTCAGAAGGCTACTCTATGTAGAATAACTACCAAATGGAAGTTTTTGTTGGTTTGAAGGAAAATGTATTTCAAGGAATTTCGGTGAAAGTAATAACTATGACAGAAAGAGCATAGGATTGCATATTATGTGTTGATGAGATGTCCATCAAAACTCATTTTTTTCATAATATTTCTCTTGGCCGAATAATTGGATTTCACCAATGCAACGGTAACAGATCTTTCGAACCTGCTAATTGTGCATTAGTTTTAATGGCTAGGGGAATCCAAAACAATTGTAAGGAACCAATAGCATATTTTTTATACATCATTCTTGTAATGTCGAATATTTGCATGAGATAATATTTCAATCTGTTAGAAAGTTAACTCATATAGGTTTAAATGTTCTTGGATTATTGAGTGACCAAGGAGCAAATTTTTATAAATTCTGTAAAGAAATGGGTGTTACAGTAGATAATACCTACTTTCATATTGATGAAAAAAAATTCATTATTTCTTCGATACTCCAGACTTATTAGAGTACCAGGAATAATCTATTTAAGTACAACTTTGAAATAGGTTATCAGAAAAGAATATGTTGATAAATTATTCAGTTATGATAAAGGTAGGATGAATCGCTTAATTCATCGAATATCTGATATCCATATCAACCCAGGGCCATTTCAAAGAATGAAGGTGTCTTTTGCGGCACAGGTATTGAGCAATTCTGTTGCTTGTGGAATTGAAACTTTGGTTTCGTTCAATTTGCTTCCTCCAGATGCTATATACACATCTGAATTCATTAGATATATAGATCAATCGATTATTTGATATATTGAATTCGTCAAATATGCATCCTCCAAAAATTTTGAAGAGGCCTCATAAAGGTTCCACAGAGCAGAAAAACTGCTCTGCTGACTTGACCCTACCGTCATTCAAGATTTAACTGTCTCTGCTGTTGGAAGTGTCTGTGCCGCGTTGTTCAGTTTTTTAAATTTGTATTTTTTTGTTTTTGTTACTTTTATCGACTTTTTGCTACTGTTGTTTTAATTTTGGTTTTTGATATGCCTAATTTCACCAAGGTTGAGTATGCTGATATGGTGATGGCATATGGCAAGGCCGATGGTGTTGCTCGTGCAGCTCAAAGGATTTATCAAGCCAAATTTCTTTATCGAAGATTACCCCACCACGAAACATTGTCGACGACTTATCGACGATTAAGAGAGACTGGAAACTTAAATTTTCAAGAGCCTCGGGTCAATGTGAGGCAACACCATGTAGCAGTTGACAATCAAATACTTCAAGCTTTTGAAGAAGATCCAACTACAAGCATTCGTGTCGTTGCTCAAAGACTCACCTTAACGATTTGGAAAGTTTGGTCAGTACTTCGGGATAAAAAACAACACGTCATTCATTACACCCCGGTACAAGGTAAATGAACTTTTTTATTGATAGATTTGTCCTTTTGACTGCGAAAAATTTGTCACAGACTAATGAATTTTATTAATTATTACAGGTCTTCATGAAGGCGATCCTGCCAGACGGTTGGAATTCTGTAGATTTTTGCTGCACACAGATGTCGATGACAACTTGTTTCTAAAACAATTTTGTGGACAGACGAATCCTGTTTTAACCGAGAAGGAATAACAAATCTGCACAATTTACATCACTGGGCACCTAAAGATGAGAATTCCCACGTGAAAAGGCAAATGACTTTTCAACAAAAATTTAGTGTTAACGTTTGGGCTGGTGTGATAGGAAGACATCTCATCGGGCCACACTATTTACCGGCTCGACTAAGTGGGCCTGCTTTTTTACATTTTTTGCAGAAAGCTCTGCCGGAGCTACTAGCCGATGTTCCGGCCTTCGATGAAGACGTGCCGATTGTGTTCCAGCATGACGGTTGCCGGTACATTTCCTGAAAGAAGTTCGAGATCACCTCGACAACTCTTTTCCAAATTCATGGATAGGCAGAGCCGACCCCATCCCTTGGCCCGCAAGATCTCCAGACCTAACACCTTTAGATTACCATGTCTGGGGTAGAGCCAAAGAATTGGTTTATTTCACAGAGGTACCTACAAGAGAGGTGTTGATTGAACTCATAAATGCGGCATTTGTGGTGATGAAAGAAGAAATGTTGCTAGCCACTACTTTTTACTATACTTTTACTATACTTTTAGAAACGTGATAAACCAAAGAAAGTTTTAAAATAAAATCAAGTTCGCAATAATTGCAACTTTTTTTTTATTTTTTTTAGATGTAGAGATGTTTTCATACTTTCATTTTTTTTAATAGAAGGCCCTCGTGTTAATTTTGTGGTGTTATCGGTAACAATAAATACGTTTTTTTTACACACACTCATGTAGACCTAATACAATGAAAAAAATGCATGTAAAAGCCCACGCAAAAAAAGTTATGGGGCTTCGAAGGGTACATTTTGGGTAATTTAGAAAAACCTGATAAAAAAATCATACCTCCGTAACCGTAATACTAAGGACCCAGGTTCCAAGACTGAAAAGATATCAAATGACCCTACCAACGCCCTAAAAAAATTTGACGATCCATGTGCCGAACACCCTGTATAAGTAAGTGAAATGAATGTATAAGAGTACGCAGTGCAAACTCTTGTGTATATGTCATTGCGTGCTCTTGTACATTTCTCCAACTTTGTATATTATAGCAATATATTTAAATCAGAAATCAATATCTTCTTTATTGGACAAAGCTAATAACTCGACAATGCTTCGATTAACAAAATTAATATCGATTGTCAGGTACTTCATTATTAGTCAACCGCACAATACAAAAAAAAAACCGTCAAATATTACACCGTTTCAACACCTGACTTCACAAACACCTGTACTGTGAAGGGACTGTCGATAATACAGGGAACTGGTATTGATTCATTGGGGGAATACATTAACAATTGTTTTTCAATTCCTCAAATAAAGTATAGATGAGGATGCCGGTAGTTATAACAGCAGCGTACTCTTATACACATTTATCCTATTAGAAAGAATAGTAGCCAATCATCGTTAATGCATACTTCAGGATAAACATCTGATAACCTGCAACAAAATGAAAATTCTCTTATGGAGTGCACAGAAAAATATGCCGAGAGGTTAAACAGTTAATCAAATTCATAATGCCGAAATATCACCAAGTGTATCCTTCTGATATGAGTTTTGACTTGAATCTGATCATTCTACTCCGTAGTGCTACTTTTTGCAATTGCTAATCAAACAATTTCCCTTTTTTGTTCAGAGCTTTTTTTGTAAGATACTGAAAGTTATTCAAAAAACAATACAATTGCAAGGTTTAATTTAGCTAATCAATATTGATATTGGAAACAGTAGATGTAATATAAATGTTAATTTTTGATAATCTTATTTAAATAAGTAGTTTGAAAGTTTCAAATGCTATTTATTATAACAACAGAATTTCGCATTGTCAGATATGCATGTTCAGGATTGTTGATTCCTGAAATATCTTTATAGGAGTATACATAATTTTCAAGAATTGGATTAATGTTTATTTTAATTGACAAATAACAGTAAGTTGGTTGAAGATATCTCAACATACATTTCAGGCAACAGTTAATGCAGGTAATGGAAATGAGAAATAATTTTCAATGTTTTTTGGAAAGACATCATATTAATTGTTAGTTTTTATGCTTTAAATGACCTGAGTCAGAGCTGTGCTAAGCACCGAAAAAAAGTGCTTCGAGCACTAAGCCCTGAGCACTCGAAAAAAAAGGCTTCGAGTCTCGAGTTCTAAGCAGCGCTTTCGACAGAAGGCTCCGGATTACCGAGCGCTTTTGCAAAAGTAATTGAATATTTCGAGCACTAAGCACTAAGCACTTTAGTGGGAATTTTTTTATGTAATGTTGTTTGATTGAAATGAGAACTCTTTATCTTCATCGGCATATCTAAAGTTATGAAACTCAAAAGCCATTTTATTTGTGAAATTTGTGAAACGCATGCATTCAATTTACATTCTGGTACTAGTTAATCTTATTCGTCGATCTGAATCTGAATGGCTGTTCCTAATCAATGCATAATGTTGAATTAATAATCGAGGACCAATTATTTTATAAGCGAGAACACATTACTGAAAAAATGTGGAAAGCACTGAAGTGAGATCAGGAGCTTTTACGCGCTTGTTCTAAAGTCTTTTCTCTGACTTAAAAAGAGCCAGCACAATGAGTGTGAAAGAATCAATAAACATATATCTGGAAGTTGAGTGAACTTACAGTTCAGTAAATTCTTCGATCTGGCATTTTTTCCACATTTCTATACCATATATAAGTTGTTGTAGTTGAGTGTCATCAATTATAACCGAATTTCAGATTCATAATTGCTGAGCTATCGGACAGGTCTGGCCCAATAACTAACTTGACTTATATTTAGATAATAAACTAATTCTATTAATATGGAATCTCTATCTCATCTCTTTCGGAAAATAGAGAATATTCAGCCAAACATTTTCAAATTGGACCACCGTTTCTTCATCACGAGTCAAATCCAACCGATGGCGATCATTTTCAGCTCGATATTCAGAAATTACAGACATTTGGGAAAAAAATAGTCCTCTTGTCGGGAAATTCATAATGACATTTCCATTCAAAATATGACAACTGCACACACCAGTATTTTAGACATGTTTCTCATAAAAATGAACCCACAGAATTAGTTTCATTTTCGGCTCAATATTCACTCATTATGACAACTTGTCGTAAAATTAAAACCACCCTCATAGAAATTTATAGTTGATGTGATGTGAATTCATAGATAGAAATATAATCTGTGACTTCATTTTCAGAAAAACTCTTATATCTTCTGGAGATTGTACGCTATGATGATGAAATGTTAAAATATTTTAGGTACCTATACCCTGCATAAATGCCCTAAATTGTTGTGATCTGACGAATAACTTATGAGATATCGTGTATTGAAAAAAAACAAAATTTTCTCTCGTTTTCTCGAAATTTGGCACACTCCTTCCTTTTAACGCTATCTAGACATTCTCTTAGTTCCGAATTGATAGGATAAATATTCAAGAAATTAATGTTATTAACTGCTGAACTATTCGATGGATTTGGCCCAATAACGAACTTGACCGAGATATTTGGACACTCGACCTATTCTGAAAAAATGAAAACGGCCAGCCGTTTACTCTCTATCTTCCGAAGGAGATGACCTTGAGTTTTCATATTTAGACAATATGTTGATTGTCAAAATATCTCAAATATCTCGATTAAGTTCGTAATTGGGCCAAATCCGTCGGATAGTTCAGCAGTTATGAGCATCTGGAATTTGGTTTTCGCAATAATTTCTAGAATATCCATTCTATCAATTTCGAACTCTTAAAATGTTTGGATAACGTTAAAAGAAATGAGTGTGTCTTATTTCCATATAAGTGAAAAATCTGAAAATGCTGCAAAGCAGTCTCAACGCGTTTGTTCTATAAGTGATACGATATAAACATGCACTTATACGAACACAATTTAGCCCTTAAACAACTTCAGACTCATGAAGTGTCATCAATGGAAACATAAATTATTGAAAAATAAGCATTTGACCTACAATGCACAAAACACATTTTGATGAATACCATATAATTTCATCCAGAAATCGTTATGAAATCAAATGTAGCTGATAATCAGATTGTTTATAGAAATTTTCCTATTTTGGATCCCTTTTTTGTGATGAGACACGAAGGCTTATAGTAACAAGGAATGAGAATTCAAAATTTCCAATCTATTCGCTTTCGGTTCCATAAAATTATAATATATTTTCAGGATTGATGAAATTTAATTATATTCAGGAAATCAACAACGTCCATAGAAACATCATAGATATCTGACAAATATCTTAAAAAGAATCGGTTCTAATAAAAGAAGATTTTTTTGGGAATTTTCAATAAATTTTCTAGAGTGGCGATTATCTCGAAATTTGGAAAACCATTTAATTTAACATCATTAAAACACCTTCTAAATTATAAATTGATCAGATGAATATTCTAAGCGAAATCAAATTTTGAATGCTAATAACTAACGATGGATTTGGCCCAATAACGAACTTGACCGAGATATTTGAACGATCAACCTATTCTGAAAAATGAAAACTCTAGGTCATCTCCTTCGGAAGATAGAGAGTATACGATCGGAGGGCCGGCCAGCCTGACCTACTTAAATTTGACCAAGGTTTCTCCATCAAGAAGTCGAACCCAATGGATTGAAACCATTTTCGGCTCGATATTCGGAAATTACAGACATTTGGACAGAACGATAGCCCGCCTGTTCCACTAGTAACAAGAGCGCAAAAACAAAAAATTTTCTGGCCTTCATAACCATAAAGTCAAATCAATGGTGACTGAAGAAATACTGAATATTAATTCAAAACGATCATATTATCTTTGCGCACATAAAAAAATCAAATACCGTACCTGCTTATATTGACCCTACTTCAAGAATTCGGAAAGGCTTAGTGCTTAGCGGATTACTAAGCACTAAGATTTTCGCGAGAGTGCTCCGAAAAACAAGTACTAAGCACTAGCCTTTGAAAAGTGCTCGCGAGCACAGTGCTCGGAAGCACTAAAGTGCTTAGGTGCTTTCACGAGCACTAAGCACAATGCTTTGGCACAGCTCTGGACCTGAGTGGCCAAACGCCTTGTTAGTTGAAAGGTATATCTCTTCAATGCACAGTAAAAGGGATCAAACACAACTCATTTCAACCCTGAAATTGGAATATTTGTTTTAAATGGCTTGACTACTCAAGCCAAATTTATTGTCGGGAAAGTTTACTTATGGTTAGCAAATATATCTATTCGATAAATTACATAAGTGATCAAACACAAATGTAATAGATTTTGAAGGATTTGATTGTTTGTATGTATTTTTTAGATGTAAACAATTGGCATATCAACTTGGTAAAATGATATCGTTTGATTATCTATAACATTTTTAACTTCTCATGTAAGTGTTTGACTTTGTCCAGACCTCTGGGGAAGTGCTGAAATTCATTCGTCAAATTGTTTTTTGTATGTGTATGTGTTTATACGAATCCGTTGTGGTCATCTATATAGCTTGGCATCATTATTTGAATTCAAGCAAATTTGTTGTATTACCGATAAATAAAAAAGCTTCTTCATCTTTGCGGGAAATCTTATTTTATACCCACTATATCAAATCAATTTATACCAGAAATATAAATTTATACAATGATGTGATAATAAGAACTTCTTATTTATAGATCTTAACCTGAAAATATTTCCAAAACATATTAATGACCGTAAAGAAAAATTGGTAATTCAGTTAATCAGACAATTTACCTGTATGAGTAGGGAATTGCTCCGAATTCTGAAGTAGTTTATATAGTATTTCTGTTTATACTATCAATAATATTCATCTTCAAGTGTTAATGCAACCAATGTCTGAATATGGGTGGTGCAACAAAGCACACAAACCAGATCTATAGAAATGTGTTATTCGATATAGATTCATTATTCAGTATTCATCAGGTGGCATTATATATATTTTGATAATTTAAAGAAGGACTAGTAATTTGAATTGCGCTCTTATAGTTCTCAACTGATTCTCTCAAGCAGATGATTCATCTAATTGATGAGAATTTGATAAAACAATATTCTAACTAAGGGAAAACAATTTTGTGCTGACGAAACTCTCAAACAAAAAAAGTTCGTTAGGAATTTCATTGATTATCAGGTTGCTGATAAATAAACTAAGATTCTCATTTCGTTTCGTCAAAAATTTGAAATTTTGAAATATACCTAGATACATGCGCACATTTCTTTTTTGCATGTAATGGTTTTTGATCGTTCAATTAAAATGAAATTGTATTCCAATTTGTAGTGAACTCTGATATAAAGGGAGATTTTGATTTATTCCTCATCTAAAAGTACGAATTCACTACAAATTGCATTTTCAAGTAATCGTCGTTTAAGGGTTAATAGCATTTGTAGTCAGCAAAAGGTCCTAAACTGGTACATGCTCTTGAGTAGGGGCCGATTCTGACTGTACTGCAGCTGTACCGAGATTGTACTGAAAAAACCGGAACAGGAACCAAGATGAGGATTTGGTCCAAAAATGCTCAGAGAAAAACTCGAACACGTTGCATTTGGCAAAATGCGCAAACTCCTAGGACTCTTTGAATCGGTTACAGCTGAAAGTTCGAATTTAATTCTCTTGATCATATAAGCCACAAATTAAAAGAAAACCAAATAGATTTACTAATATCATTGAGTTACTACATTTTGTAACGATTTTACGTTACATCCCGTATTCCCTTTCGCCGTGCCGCCAATGCTTCCGTACTTCACGGAACAATGAAACCCGTTTGTCGCGAAGAGGGAGGAGGTCATTTTCAATTTTCATTTTATGAAAGATTTTGAAGGTCACTTAGATTTGAGACAAGACGTTGTATAGAGGTGATAAGAAGTGAGTGTGATTTCTGGTGAATGATTTTTTCTTAATTAATTGATTCAATTAAATTTATCTTTTCTTCTTTCTTGTTCAGGAATTTCATTTAACGAATTTCTTTATTTAATCCTTGCTCACATTTAGAGAGATTGGGATTTTATTTACATTTATTTTTTCTTTCATTTCTTCAGTTGCCAGAGAGTACATGCTCCCTTTTTTTATCCTCATTTTTATACTCTTTTTGTATGGTTCTTTCGGATCATTTATCTAAATTTCAATTCTAAACTTTATAATATTCATTATTAATTCAGAAGATATATTGAACTTAATTTTATTTCTCTTTCCGGAAAGTAGACTATAATATATGATTGAAAATATATTTAATATTTGTTCATATTAATTATATTGCTTATATTTGTCATATCTCTATTGAAATTATTTGGGCTGAGAATTTGTGAAACATTTACTGGTTTTTATCATCATATTGCCAGAAGAGTTAGAACAGAATTTAAGTTGATAACCATTTTGACCTATACTAATTTTGATTTATTCTGCACTGCATGCTGGAGTATCAGTCGACATTGGAGGAAATCAACATCATCTTAGAAACTGACTCTTACGAAGATCAGAATATTTTTGGCTAGTATCCAACCAACGAGCCTCCACCAATTCGAACAAGTCTCCACCAAACTGAAAGGCCTCCACCAAACTGAATTAAGTATCGGGCCATCCAAAAATCAGTTGGTTATTATCTACCCAGCAAGCTTCTACGACACTCAACTCTGAATATTCAGAAATTTGGATTAAAATACCTGGAATAAACACAAGTGAGGTCTCAAAATTCTTGTTTCTAACTTGAACATATCCAAATTCTGTCTGGAGTCCATTACCTTTTTATAAAGCCAAATTTGTATCTGTATATATTTTTTTATTATAAATCAGCCTTCAGCAATAATTGTTAACAACATTTTTTTGTAAATTTATAGTTTGATTAAATTTTAAAAGTAATTTCCTTTATATTGAGTATAAGCAAGATTTCTCTCGGTTTACTTGTTAAACCTGGCGCCCAACAAAAGTTAAGTTCTGTGAAGTTGATTTTTGAAACTCACCCCTCACCGTAACAGTCTGTGCAGCCGATAGGCATACGTGCAACCGTAGGTTACACAATTGGCGCCCAACGTGGGGCCACGCTGTTTCTTTGAAAGCTTCACAGTGCTTGACTTCTCTTTTCTCTTTCTTTTCTGGAAATCTTGTAAAATATTTGATCCGACAGAATTTGTGCAAAATTTACTAACATATATTTTTACTGTTGAATGAACTCCTTCCTTTTCGATTGATTTCTAAATTTTTTTTCTTTCGAAAAATAATCTTTCATAAAAATTCTTTTTATTTATTACCGATAATTTTTTTTGTCGTTGATATTCAGACATTTTTTACGAGTTATTCCTGGGGTATTTATATACAATATTTTTCTTTTCAAACTTTTTAAACTTTTCTGGTAGCTTTTCTATCTACATTCATATTTCTTTATTTTCACTACAAAATGAATCCCAATCATTTAAAAATTGATGAGTTGACATATGAAATTAAAATAAGAGGTTTCGATCCTACCGGTGATATTCATGCTAAAAGAAAAATCCTGAGAGGACTACTTAGTCAGGAAAGGGCGAATCGTAGCTTTCATGTCGTGTCAAATCCGTATACTCATGATGAGGACATGATCGGAATTTGTGAAACTGTTAATGACTTAAAGGGAATTATTTCTGACTTGGAAGGAAATAAAAATGACCCTGCTTTTTTGAGGATTTCAAGTCGCTTGGCACATTTGTCTAATCGATTATCTAAAATGGTTGCTGAAGATGATCCTGAGGTTCTGATGAAGCAGAAACTGGAGTATGAGGTTTTGGAGTTGGAAGCTGATTTTGATATGAAGGTTTCTCCTGGGAGGTCTTCTACCCCAACAGAGGTGCCTGCTTCTGTTCCTTATGTTGGTGTATGTAATAGTTCTTTTGTTGCTCCACATAAGTGGAATATTTATTTCACAGGTTCGGATCAAACTGAGTCAGTGAATTCATTTCTGGAGAAGGTGGAATTGTTGCGACAAGCACGAGGTGTATCAAAGCAGGAATTACTCCAGTCGGCTTGTGACTTATTTAGAGGTTCTGCATGGACGTGGTTTGTGAATAACAAAGGTAAATTTCAGACTTGGGATGAGCTTGTGGTGGAGTTGAGAAAGGATTTTCTTCCATACTTTTACGAGGAGGATTTGGAACAGGAGATCAACGCAAGGACACAGGGATCCAAGGAGAGAGTTTCTTTATATATTTCCTCAATGGAAGGTCTTTTTAATAGGTTGGCGAACAAACCAGATGAAGCAACTAGGGTTAGGAAGATTCGTAGGAACCTGCTGCCATTTTTCATTTCAGGCTTAGCGATGTATGACCCCAAGACGGTTAGTGAGCTTACCGATCTCTGCAAAAAACTCGAGGAATCTAGTATTTGGGTGAGCCGTTATAAAGTTCCACCAAATCATGATTCTGGCCTCTTAGAACCAGACCTCAGTAGACCAGTTCGTGACTCTAATTCTTCCGCTTATAGGTCTGTTTCTCGTAGTCAATCTAATAATGTATCTACAATATCTGGTTCTCGATGTTGGAATTGCGGTTTCGCAGGTCACAACTATCCTCAATGTCGAAAACCCAAAACAGTATTTTGTTATGGATGTGGTAAAAAAGACACAGTCAAGTCTAGATGTGGTCAATGTAATTCAAAAAACGCGAATCGAGGTGGCGAGAACACGAATCTCGTCACCAGTCAGAACAGTCACGTTTTAACAAATCGAAATTCCACCAATCATGTTGCCGCAAAATCGAAAACCAACCGGAGACAAAACGTTTCGAACCAATAAAATATTCACATGTTGAACCTTTAGATGTAAATATCAATCCCTTTTTTGTAAAAAAACCTAACGATAATCGCCCCTATCTGAACATTGAAATTTTCGGTCAAAGAATACTTGCCTTAGCTGACACTGGTAGTACTTCTTCTATTCTGGGTTCTACTGGTTTTTCCCTTTTACAAAAGTTTAATATTCCGATTAAGTATGAGTCGCCTATTAACGTTACTACTGCTGATGGTAAACCGCAGGATTTCCTGGGATATATTTCAGTTCCTATTTCGCTTGAGGGTATTTCGAAGGAGATGAAAATTTTAGTAATTCCTTCTGTCACACATACATTAATTTTGGGTATGGATTTTTTCCAATCTTATCGGATTGAAGCTAATTTCTCGAATCTCTCCTATACTTCTGAAGCTTCTATAAATGCAGTAAATGCTATCAAGCCTTTCTCTGAGCTGTCATCTTCCGAGAAAAAAGAACTTGAGAATGTCATACGATCTTTCGAATCAATAGCTCCTAAACATAAAATCGGTCGTACAAATTTGATAACTCATCACATAGATACAGGAGACGCGAAACCAATTGTTCAGCGACAATATCCTTTGTCGCCTGCTATGCAAAAACATTTGAATGAAGAGATTGATGAAATGTTGCGATTGCAGGTTATTCGTCCTTCTCAATCGTCATGGTGTAGTCCGTTGTGGTTAGTTCCAAAACGTACAGGAGAATATCGTGTATGTTTTGATGGTAGGAAATTAAATCAGGTTACAGCAGACGATACGTATCCTATGCCTCAGATAGATTGTATCCTTAACAAGTTGAGGGACGCAAGATATCTCTCTTCGATTGATTTGACGAAAGCGTTTTTCCAGATTCCTTTAGATGATTCTTCTTGTGCGAAAACAGCATTTGCAGTTACAGGCAGAGGTTTATTCGAGTTTATTGTTTGTCCATTTGGACTTAAGAATAGTCCAAAAGCTATGGTTCGCTTGATGGATAGAGTTATAGGTCCATACTTGGCCCCTTATTGTTTTGTCTATCTAGATGACATCATCATAGCCACTCCAACTTTTGAGCTTCATATGAAGGTTTTGATGGAGGTTTATCAGAGACTCAAAAATGCGAATCTCACTGTGAATTTGGACAAGTATGAGTTCTGCCGCTCATCTCTTGTTTATCTTGGGTTTGTCGTCGATGAGCATGGTTTGAGAACTGATCCAGAAAAGGTTTCTGCGATAGTCAATTATCCAACCCCCAAGAGCACAACTGAAATCAAGCGTTTGATTGGTTTAGTAGGTTGGTATCGGCGCTTCATAAAAGATTTTTCAACTATCTGTTCTCCTATATCTGACTTGTTGCATGGTCGAAAAAAAGGACAACCTATAACTTGGACTCCTGAAGCTGAAGAAGCTTTCACTGAAATTAAATCTCGTCTAGTTTCAGCTCCAGTTCTCGCCAGCCCGGATTTCTCAAAGCCCTTCATCATTCAGTGTGATGCTTCGGACACAGGAGTTGGTGCAATATTGTATCAAGAGTGTGATGGTTTGGAACACCCTGTAGCTTATGCAAGCAAAACTTTAACCACATGTCAACGTAAATATACCGTGACCGAAAAGGAACTTCTAGCAGTAATTTTTGGAATTGAAAAATTCAGAAGTTATGTAGAAGGTACCAAGTTTACTGTCGAATCTGATCATGCTTCTCTTATCTATCTCCATAACTTATCAAATCCCTCTGGTCGTTTGACTAGGTGGGCAGTTAAACTCTCTCAATTTGATTTTACAATAAAACATCGAAAAGGATCCTTGAATGTAGTGGCTGATGCATTATCGCGTTCGGTCGCAGATATTTCTGTAATTGACGTTACTACTTTTCAACCTGATAAATGGTATAAATCCATGATAGGAAATGTTCTGAAAAGTCCCGAAAAATATCCCTCCTTTCGTGTAGAAAATGGAATTTTGTACAAACATATTTTTTCTAATCACAATTTAACCAGCAATTTAACTGATTGGAAAATCGTGGTCCCTTCAGCTAATCGTTCGGAAATTCTTAACTTTTATCATGACAAGGAAACATCTGCTCATCTGGGTATATCTAAAACGCTTAATCGAATATCTGAATTATATTACTGGCCAAAAATCCGAAGTGATGTGTACAAGTATGTTAGAAAGTGTCCTATTTGTGCTGCCTGTAAAAGTACGAACTTACCTCCAGCCGGTCAAATGGGTTCATATAAGAACATAAATTTTCCCTTTCAGTGTATTTCTGCGGATATTTTGGGTCCGTATCCGAGATCTAAGCAAGGAAATCAATATGTTCTTGTGGTGGTCGATTGGTTCACCAAATTTACTCTTGTTCATCCGATGTATAAAGCCACTTCGAAGAATATCGTTAAATTTATGGAAAATAATGTATTTCTCATTTACGGCGTACCACAGATTGTAATGGTCGATAACGGTAGTCAATTCATAAGTAAAGAGTTCAAGAATTTAATGGAAACATACCGTGTACAAAAAATATGGTATAACGCAAAATATCATCCTCAAGTTAATTTCGCAGAAAGAGTAAATAAAGTTATAGTGACTTCAATTCGCTGCTATATTCATGATAATCACAAAAATTGGGATTCCTCTATTCTCCTGCTTTCCTCACTTTCGCTAGGAATGTTCCGGTTACAGGGGATTTTTATGGAAAAATTTCCGAGAATGATAAGAGTATTCTTTCCGTTTCAGACAAATCGCAACGAATTGATGATATTCAACAGCTTCCGGATTTATTTGTCGAAGTGCGAAATAGATTGCACCAGGCTTACCTTAGGAGCTCTCATCAGTACAATTTGAGAAGGAGAAAACTTAGATTCTATGTAGGTGACAAGGTGTGGAAGAGGAATGTTACTCTCTCTTCAGCTGGCAACAATTTTTGTGCCAAGTTGGCCCCTAAGTTTGTACCATGTGTTGTAACTGGGGTGGTGTCTGACTTAGTTTACAAACTTCAGGATTTAGATGGTAACGATTTGGGACGCTGGCACGTTAAGGATCTTAAGTCTGCTTATGTGGACGAGAATTCAGATTCCGATGAGGAGCTATATTTCAGCGCTGATTCAGATGATAGCTCGAAGTAATTGTATCTTCATTTTTTTGCCTTATCTTATTTTATATCTATCGTAATGCAGAATGAATCGGTTGAATGGTATGAACTATGAAAGAATCCATATTTTGGCAGTTCCTATGGAAAATTTGTGCTTTCATGAGTGAACCTTCAACGGAGTTATTTTTTTTGGGATTTAGCAATTTTGACATTTAAAAACCCTGTGTATGATATGAATTTGCATTCTATACGATATAATATCTAAATTATCTATCTTTAACTTACCTTATCTTGTACTTTATTTATCTATCTTTACTTTAATTATCTAATACAATACTCGTATCTATTACTTAATTTTGAGCTTGATGTTAATGCCTGAATTTCTACCTGGTTTCTTGATGATTGGTTTTAGTCAAAGTGAGAAAAATTTGTAAACTTCTCAAGTTTCCAATTTTTTTTTACCCAGGTGGGGTGGTGTGTAACGATTTTACGTTACATCCCGTATTCCCTTTCGCCGTGCCGCCAATGCTTCCGTACTTCACGGAACAATGAAACCCGTTTGTCGCGAAGAGGGAGGAGGTCATTTTCAATTTTCATTTTATGAAAGATTTTGAAGGTCACTTAGATTTGAGACAAGACGTTGTGTAGAGGTGATAAGAAGTGAGTGTGATTTCTGGTGAATGATTTTTTCTTAATTAATTGATTCAATTAAATTTATCTTTTCTTCTTTCTTGTTCAGGAATTTCATTTAACGAATTTCTTTATTTAATCCTTGCTCACATTCAGAGAGATAGGGATTTTATTTACATTTATTTTTTCTTTCATTTCTTCAGTTGCCAGAGAGTACATGCTCCCTTTTTTTATCCTCATTTTTATATTCATTTTGTATGGTTCTTTCGGATCATTTATCTAAATTTCAATTCTAAACTTTATAATATTCATTATTAATTCAGAAGATATATTGAACTTAATTTTATTTCTCTTTCCGGAAAGTAGACTATAATATATGATTGAAAATATATTTAATATTTGTTCATATTAATTATATTGCTTATATTTGTCATATCTCTATTGAAATTATTTGGGCTGAGAATTTGTGAAACATTTACTGGTTTTTATCATCATATTGCCAGAAGAGTTAGAACAGAATTTAAGTTGATAACCATTTTGACCTATACTAATTTTGATTTATTCTGCACTGCATGCTGGAGTATCAGTCGACATTGGAGGAAATCAACATCATCTTAGAAACTGACTCTTACGAAGATCAGAATATTTTTGGCTAGTATCCAACCAACGAGCCTCCACCAATTCGAACAAGTCTCCACCAAACTGAAAGGCCTCCACCAAACTGAATTAAGTATCGGGCCATCCAAAAATCAGTTGGTTATTATCTACCCAGCAAGCTTCTACGACACTCAACTCTGAATATTCAGAAATTTGGATTAAAATACCTGGAATAAACACAAGTGAGGTCTCAAAATTCTTGTTTCTAACTTGAACATATCCAAATTCTGTCTGGAGTCCATTACCTTTTTATAAAGCCAAATTTGTATCTGTATATATTTTTTTATTATAAATCAGCCTTCAGCAAAAATTGTAAACAACATTTTTTTTGTAAATTTATAGTTTGATTAAATTTTAAAAGTAATTTCCTTTATATTGAGTATAAGCAAGATTTCTCTCGGTTTACTTGTTAAACCTGGTGCCCAACAAAAGTTTAGTTCTGTGAATTTGATTTTTGAAACTCACCCCTCACCGTAACAGTCTGTGCAGCCGATAGGCATACGTGCAACCGTAGGTTACAATTTATGTATTTATTATCAACATCTCCAATAACAAATGTACCGTCCTAGGAACCCTTGATAATATTAATTTATTATCAATCAACTACATACCAATTTATGCAAGATTCAAAACGATCTCGGGTAGATTTGTTTATTTCTGTTCACGAATGCAGATAAAATTCAAACATTTCAAATTACAAATTACGAAACAAATAGGTTAACTCCTCCCTTTGAAGACGCTTCTACAGCAAAATCCTGAAATGGTCCTGAGGATAATCCCAGAACCGTCAGAAAATAATTAAAAAACAAACCTGATGTAATCCGAACCTCGGACTACTCGGTTCGAAAATTGTCAGAGAAAACCGGAACACCAAACACTTAAATGCGCATGTTCCTGATGGTTCTAGAACAGTCAGATTTCGAACGCGAATAAAGCTACAGACTGACGACGGTTAGGTGAGCCTTGGCATAAAGTAATTACATGTAGAGTGGAAACTGAGATAGGTAAAGTGGTTCACAATAATAGTTCTTTGCGCCGCCGTATGGTGTCTCTGGCTTCTCCGATTTTTGCTTTGTTGATACTTTCATAACCTCGTTTCTATTTTGATTCCTCGTGGATATAACAAGTGCTTCTGAGTTCTCCAAGTTTTTCGACATTTCTTCTTTCAATATGTCCCAAGAAGTTAAAGAAAAACGCGAATGTTGCGTTCCAAAGTGCGATGATAAATTTAGTAAACGCCATCGATTTCCTAGAGCAGATTAGGAACCAGAATTGTTCAAACTTTGGCTAGAGAATGTTCAGAATCCTTTCTTGGATGGTAAAACATCCAAACAAATCCGAAACTTTTATGTTTATGACAGGCATTTCACGGATGAGGTGAAATGGTGAAAGCCATAGAGGCATTTGGAAAAATGCTGTTCCTCAATTGTTTATTCCTGGTAAGATTTGTTTTTGATAATTTCAAACATGTGATATCGTAATTGTGAGAACATTCAATCATTTATTACAGGATCTTATGACCTGAGTCGAAGTGTTGAAGGAGTTTGTGGAGATAGTGATCTACATGAATTTCCAGACACCCCTGCCGTAGTAGATGCCGAAAAGAGCCATGCAATTCGAGATTTTCCGTCCAAGCTGATGATGGAAGTAGTGAATCAGTAGTAGGAACGTCACGATTTGTTACGCGTTCTGGATGGAAGCTTCATTCCAGGTACTATAGAAGGCAAGCAAAGTTGAATGATTCTGAACGTGTTCTTGCTAAGAAATTAATTGAAGAGAGTAGGCGGTTAAAAAGAACACAGAAAACATTATTTAAGGAACGTTTGGCAAATGCAGAGGAACTCAATTCATCTGAAAACTTCAAGAAACTTTTGAAATATGTTTCTGAACCAACGTTCAATTTTATAATGTCACAAATAAGAAATCAGCGTTCTAATCCAAAAGGAAGAAGGTTTAATCTGGATGACAAAGTGTTAACATTATCGCTCTTGAAGGCTAGTGGAAGGGGGTATCATTTGCTTTCAAAAATTTTTGCTTTGCCTTCCAGAAAAACATTGAGAAGCCTGCTGAGAAAGCCGATTGCAATTTTTTTAACATTATATCTAAACATAATATAGAAAGAACTCAAGAAATTATAAATTGATTGTTTGCATTATTTTTATCATCTGTCAATGATGTTCTTCTGGTCAATCTTTCGATAGACATCTATTATTGTCTAGGCGAAATTGCTTATAACAATTTGAATTCCTCATAATTTAGGTTTTTTTTTCTATTGTAAGTCAGGTTCACTTATAAATGTTTTTTTCTTTTATTACAGATATTGAAGACGAAAATCAGTAACCACAGGAAGCTGGCGATACTGCAGAACTGATTTTGTTTTTGTACAAACTGTTCGATAGCCTGAACAGCAATAATATGTTGACCCCAAGCGGAAGACCATTGAAGGAGGGTGTATTTCATTTTCCACTTTTGATTTGTTATTTTTTCATGCTTAGATTAAATATAAATAAAAGATTATAAATTACTATATTTGTGTTTATCCATCAATTCTGTTATAAATATTACATTATAATTTTTGAGATAAATAGTGAATATGAAAGAACTCTTACTGTAATACAATGGTAATATATAACTTGAAAGATTCTTCAAGCTATATATTACTTTATGTCCGTATTACATTATTTCATATACAAAAAATTCGGAACAGTTCCAATTTCCATTTTAAACGTCCCGCTTTTCGGCGTTTAGTTCATGTTGCCGCCGCATGAGGTCGCTGAAAGCAGTGACCAAATTTTATAATGGCAGTTTCCATTCTATAGAGATGTGTTCTGTGAGCCTTGGTCTCGCTGACTCGTTACACTTCAAATAAGAGGATGCGAAACGTCGACAGTGTAGCAAGCAATAAGAAAATTCGCAGTCTTGACATAGTAAAACATAAAAATTATAAGACATTCCTCTAGAGAAACTGGACGTGTGTCAAAAAAATAAAAACACTTGTGTAATGTGAATTTATGCTAGAATGTGAAGCAGGTAGCAATGTTCTGAAAACAAAATTCTTGCAACCTGCAAATTTGATAGGAACATGTATTTTTGAAAATTATTGAGGTAGACAATAATATCGATTTGCACTAAAAATTCAACCAATTCTGATCAAGCCAAAGTTCTGTATAAAAAAAAACTCGGTCGAATCGGACAAATCCACCTGTAGATTAATAAAGGCTCCCAACCATAAACCGAATATTGTTTCGAAACTGCCTCGACTTGTGTAAACTTCTCCTAAAATCTGACGTTCTCCTCCGGAATCAGGTAAGGCAATACGAGATTCTCGCATATATGGTGGTGGCTTTCAAGCAGCAGTAATTTATGAGTACTCTTGAAGGGTTTGTAGTTGAATGTTCATTAAAATTTTTGGTAACACTGAGTACGTAAATGGAATCTATGAATTCTAAAAATGGTTCGAAAGGCTGTGATATCTGATTATGGATCCTAGAATACTCAAACTATGTCATATTTTTATTCCGGTATACCGTAAAACCAGTATAACAAACATAAATGCGAAAAAATGTTGAATTTTCAATAAAAAATCTGCAGCCCCCACTTGGTGTAATAATTTTAATCATGAATCGGTTCGTCAAATCTGTCAAGAATGTTTCTCTGGCACAAACACGTTTACTGAAGCAAATCAAATTCTCAGCTGAATATTCGAAATACGAGGTTGAAAACGTGAAATTCCAATTAATGTTAAGGGAAAATGAATCGGGCTGTTTAACAGCAGCGAAGAATTCATATAAATTCAGCGTTTCCGACTGTTTGAAGAAGACGAAGACATCAAAGTAGCTCTGAAAGATTTAACTGTTCATTTTACGTTAAGATAGTCGTGTCAGAAAGAATAAATTCTGGAGTTCTTCACTGTTGAAATTCGCGTCGTGCAATAACCTGGATAGTCTCTTTTCCGATTCCTTTTATACGGTCCTCCTGAAATTTTCCACTTCTGTTTCCCTCGGATGTACATGTGAATATTCGGAGGGATGCTCATAAAAATGAAAAGAAGTAAATTTATTATTGACGTGGAATCCTAGGTGATAAAATGTATCTCGAAATCTTCGTCGTGGTTGATAAATATTACCATTTCAATATCTGTTCCATCAGTTGTTGTATAAGACACAATTCAAAAAGAAATTAAATCAATTATGACATGTGGGACATTCTATAACATAGAGGAATATAAGGATTTACGTTGGTTAAATTTCGATCATGTATCATAACTGTGTCTGACACATGTAATTGATCATTTATCTTTGGTATATGTTTGTATTAACATTGCTGTTTATTGCATGTTTTTGGTGGAAGTTCCCTGTTACAGAATTTATCCAGACATTCAATAATAATAATAATAAATGTCTTACTAAATTCTGTAACAGGAAACTTCCACCAAAAAATCAACCAAAAACATGCAATAATCATTATAATAAATGTATTTGTCAATATAATAATAGCAATAAAATCGGGAACCAGAGAAAAAAATCAAAATTGGTCCCGTCAGGGACCCGCGAGGTGTAGCCGAGCGTGAGGCCCGCAGGGCCGAACCCGGGGCAATTTTAAAACAGATCGAAAAGGCGTATCCTCTTCGAAACCCGCCCCGGGCGCTCTTAAAGTGCCCGAAATTTTCAAACGAAAATCGCGAAATTGGCCATTTTCGCGAAAAACGGGCGAAAGTACTCCTATGAAGCCGGAGCATCTCGCGGGGAGGGGGGGTCGCTTTTTCTGGACGAAGAACGTCCCCGTACGTGGCTACGAGCTCAGCCGCGGAGCCCCTCGAAATCTATACGAAAATTATGCATATAAAA
This sequence comes from Micraspis discolor, assembly GCA_030674115.1. NCBI lineage: Eukaryota > Metazoa > Arthropoda > Insecta > Coleoptera > Coccinellidae > Micraspis > Micraspis discolor. The sequence goes on along the minus strand of JARTUT010001434.1, from coordinate 32,728 downwards.
CGGCAATTTTAGACTCCGACTTCCTGAAACGTCAAAAACCGCACCTACGTTTTCCCTCCGTGCCGGTCGAAAACGATATAAATCGCCCCGCGATCGGTAGAAAACGAATCTACGTGAAATTTCCCATCTCTGGGTACCAATATTCACATCCAAGTAACGAGATAAGGCCCTGAATTCTTCATTCCAAATTCGTCAATTTTCTCGAAAATTTGAGGAGAAGTGTCACAATTTCTCATACGATTCCGATGATAGCCGAACGCGAGCTCCAAATTTGAAAATCCGGCATCAATTTTTCGCTCAATATGGGCGGTGGAAGATTTTTGGCGCCTTCCAAGCACTCGAATAAGAATCTACAGGAGATTCCGAATCTCTAGATAATACTTACGCTTCACGTCTCTCAAGAAAAGTACCTCAAATATGCGTTTGAAAATCGTCATTTTCCAGTCTATTTTCGCGCGAATTCAATGCCCTCTCCGAACTCGGACCCAACTTATGATACTCTATGTTAAAATCCGACACACTTAGTTTATTCAGGGAAAAACGGCTAAGCACTCTGTTCATGAATACACGTTCAGACCTTTTTCGAATAATTTTTATTTTACCTTCGTGAAATTGATGGAGTTGAAACGATATTCTTTGGCTTTATTTTTTGTGGAAAAATTATTTTCGATTCATATACGGGCTGTGCATATTGAAAGCACTGACTTTCACCAGAGTCTTTCTTCGAGAGTTTTTCCTTCTGCATTTTTTATGGAAAAAGCACCCACTGCGAATCGATTATATAGTGGGTGTCCTACATGCAAGTGTTCATGTTTTTTTCGCGTATCGGATCTAATTTCGATAAAATGTCATACAGGGTGTGCGAATTACAATGAATTTGCGATCATGTGATATACGGGGTGTGCAATTTACAAGTTATTTTGCTGATTTCGATAAAATGTCATACAGGGTGTGCAATTCACAATGAGTTTACGTTCGGGTGATATACGGGGTGTGCAATTTACAAGTGCTTTTGATTTTTTGCGCGCTTTCGGTTTTTTTGTATTTCTCCGGGTTGTTTCGCGTGACTTCGAGTTTTTTTGTGCGCTTTCAAGTTATATGTATTCATTCGGGTTTTTTTCAGGTTCCTTTGGATTATTTGTGTTACTTGGGGTTCTTTCGTGTTCTCTCACGTTGTTTCGTGTAATTTCGGTTTCTTTCGTGTATCTTCGGTTTCTTTCGTGTTTCTTCGGATTCTTCCGTGTTTTTTCGCGTTTCTTCGCGTTTTTTCCAGTACTTTCATGTTTTTTCTCTTTCAACGGCTATTTTGACGTGTTTCGTGTTCTGCGCGCTTCATTGATGTATGGGCCCTATTGATCTGTGGTCTATAATGATCTATGGTCTATATTGATCTATGGTCATTATTGATCTATGGTCTATATTGATCTATGGTCTTTTATGATCTATGGTCTTTATTGATCTATGGGCCTATTGATCTACCCGCTTTTCAGTCATCAATATTACAGAACAGGTCAACTTTAATATACAGCAATGTCAATGCAATCATATTACATAGATAAATGATCAATTACTTGTGTCAGACTCAGTTATGATTTGTCAGGGAGATCCAAAAGAAAGCATCAAAATCAACAATTTTTCGATGAGCCAATTTACAAATTGATACTCGACATGCAGGATGACCTATTTTATTTTTGGAAATTCAGCCCGCGTTTGAGAGAACTTGGTATTAAAAATTCATTGTTTATTGCTTAATTTTTCTTAACAAATATTCAACAGAAATGAAAAAAAACCTGGAAATTCGTCTAGATCCGACCACAGTTTGAAAACTCACTAAGTCGAACCAGTACCACGTTGCTGCAAGTCTTTCTACTGGAAGCTCTTGTTCGTCTGAATATATTGCTTATAAATTCGCACAAATGTCTATTTTTTTTTTTGAATTTATAGCTAAAAATCGTTTTATAAATTGACATTTTTTTTTTTCTTATTTGTCTATATTCAATGTATCTTGTCGTCTCACCCGATACCAGGTTAATATTTATTATTTATTTTCGTGTATCAATGGAACATCCTATGAGCTTGAAGGTAACGTGAGATATTCACTATAAGTATGAATACTGCAAGAGAAAAAACAAATATACATGTTGCACAATATCAAAGGGCGATTCAAATAGTTTTGAGGAAATTGAATGAAGATCTTGTATAGGAATGGCAGAAACTTTCAAATCTATCCTAATGAACTTTCTTTTTATATTGATGAAAATTTTTGAAAAACTCTAACCTGAAACCAGGATCTTTTGCAAGCATGCTCTAAACTCTTTTCCCGTACTCAGAACAATGTGATAGTGATACAACCGGCACAGTGAATAATAGAACCTATTTCTCAATAGAACCATTTTTCACAATTTTCTCTAGAAGAAAATTTACACCTCAAAAATAAATTATAAATGCTTGGTACCAGATCTGGACTATAAGGCGGATACATAAAAACCTCCCAACTAAGGTTCCGAAGCTTTTGGCGGGTCATCAGAGACGTATGAGTTCTGGGGTTTTCCTCATAGAATACGACATCTGTCCTATTTGCTAATTCTGGTATCTTCTAACCAATAGCTACTTTCCATCTAATATACACAGAAAAATTATCTGGGCCGTCGATCCTTGTTTGGCCACCAATTGAGCTGCTTCACCGGCTTTCGGCCATGTACATGGACGTTTTAGCTTGACATTGTCGTATATGACCCATTTCTCGTCACCTGTTACCAGCCTCTTCAGAAATGGATCGACTTCATTCTCCACATATATATAAAAGCAAAATTGAAAAATGTACCGAATTTTTTCTTTTTTCAGCTCCATCCTTGACGCTCCTACACACAACTAAATCGCTCAATCACAACAATGACAAAATATGATTTACTATAACATAAATTCTTTTTTTTTGAAGAAAAGAAGTTTGATAAGATGCGACAAATACATACAGAGACATAGGTCAGTTGAGCCATGTGTTGACAAAATAATGGATTTTTTTCTGCAACCTAATATATTCAAATCCATAGGATGATTCTCCGGAATATTCTGAAACCTCTACAGGAACCTAAGATCGATGAATCATCCCCTATATACAAAGCGATATATTAAACTTTTTCAGAGAACAATTTTTGGCCATACTTGGCAGAATACGACAACTTCAAATGAACTGAAATGAGCCAAAAATATCTGGCGATTGTTTTGTGATTTCCTAAAGTAAGTGAAATAAGCTGGCCAAAACTCCTATATCTACAATGATGAAATTTGAGAATGTGTAAGATATCAATAACCTCCATACAAGCACAATTTTTTTTACAATTCTACGAATATCTTATGAGATATCAAGTACAAGAAAAAACTTTTTTGTGAATTTTTCTTGACTTTTCTATCGCGACTATTTCCTCGAAATTTTGCAAATCCATTGATTTCAACTGCTTTCAAAACACTTTCAAAGTAACAACTTGATAGGATTGATAATCTAGGAAACCAAATTTTCGGTGCTCACAAGTGCTAAACCATTCGACGGATTTGGGCCAATAATGAAGTGGATCCAATTATTTGAACAATTAACCAATTCTGCAAATATGAAATTTCTAGCTCATACATAGTGTACGGCCGTCCGGACATACTTTAATTTAACCATGGATTCTTCATCAAGAAGTAAAATCCAATCGATTGCGAACATTGTTCGAGCAAACAATGTCTATAATTTTCAAATATCGAGCTATGTTCGAAAATTACAGACATTTGGGCAAAGCGTAGCATATGGTTTTTTGAAATTATGAAATGGTAAGTACTATTAATCTGGAATTTGAATTTTCTTCAATGAATTTCTGATGAATTTATTTTCCACTCCAGATGCTGAATAATGGAAATAATATAATTCTTAAAAGAATATATATGAAGTTGGAAAAATATTAATATAATTTTTTGTTCATGAAAAAAATTCATAGACCAAATTGACTGGTTGCTATCAATTCAATATGGAGCTAGCAGCATCAACCTTCGAGAACTGATCTTAAAATTACATAAAACAACATTGAAAATTTATTTTGTCGAAGAATCAATCTTTTGCGAAAAAAAAATTGAGTGATTAGATGAATGAAATTAAATAAATACGATATTCAAATTGATTATTTGGGTATATACACCAACTGTCCACGAACTTCCTCCTACCTTAGATGGTAAATATAACACAAATAATCATTTTATACTAATGATCCATTCAAAATTTCTGTGTTCACGTCTATTTTGGAAAAGTCTGCGTTTATGTGGACCGCTGACATAAATTTCACCTATTGAATTCTCTTATAAACATCAGTTTCGGAAGTGTAGGATATCACCACACCCCACTCACTCTATCTTGATAGGGAAGGTTGAGATATCACGATATGTATATGAGAATACCAGGTCCTAGCGCTACTGTTTCTCCAAGGGAACTCGTGTATGGGAACTTCTATTTCCATAACGCAATTCTCAAGGCCTCCCGAGAACATTGGAGTTCTTCTTATATTTTTATTTCACCCGAAGGCGGAAAACTGTTCAATTTCTCATAAGAGCCGCCAGATGTCGCCATATTTTCCTGAGGCAAATTAATGGAAATCCACTTTTCAATATCCGGTTCGGGTTTTACAGCGCTTTCACATAACTGAAGTCTTTATCTCTTGCGAATGCGGGATGAGAAGGTGCTCTCTAAATTACTAAATTTGATACGGGAGTGAAAAGAAGCCGCATCCCAAAATTTGTTTCTCCCATGAAAAATGGCGTCATAAAGACCGAACTTTCATTTTGTTTGATGGAATGAAGTGTCGAAAAGTTGGATCATGCCCAATTTTAACCAGCGGAACGTGTAAGTAGGATGGTTAACCTCTTGGAAATATTGAAACCGTCGAATTATGTTCACAATTTGCAATAAATGTTGGTGAAGAAGTAGAAAATTGTAAGAGGTTCATGCAGAAAAGTTCTACTACTTTTTTTTTAATCTGAAACAAAGGCTTCTACAAGGTGTCCAGAGAAAGTATCAGGTATCAGTAAGTTCAATAAAACAAAAAATATTTGTGAGCAATATAAAAGTTTATTGTTAATTATTAACATAGGAATTGAAGAATTATTTGGATGTTATGCAAATGATGACCGTTGCGTTGCTGACATTCTTCTACGCGGGAACGAACACGTTGACACAAAGCTATCGATATTGCTGCCATTTCTGACCTGAAGTTTCTTCAACTGGGTCGGATTATTTTGATAAACCTTACTTTTAAGGTATCCCCATTCAAAATAGTCAAGCGGGCTAAGGTCGGGGCTTCTGGGAGGCCAGTTGAGGTTACCCCTTCGAAAAATTACTTGAGAGTAATTCGTTAACAACTTCCCTCGAATCATTTGAAGTATGGCAAATGGCCCCATTTTGCTGCTACCACGTTCTTTAGTTGAAACCTGCAAACTCCTGCAACTCTGGGACCAAGAAATTTCGCAACATATCGCAATAATGGTCACTGTTTACATCAATTTCTGGGCCTCGTTCGTCTTCATGAAAATATGGACCAATTTTGCCTTCAGCAGACATAGCGGTCCAAACCACGACCTTTGAGCTATGCAGGGGTCGTTCATGCTGCCGTCTCGGATTCTCCACTACGCAGTACCGACAGTTGTGCTTATTAACATAACAATTCAGGTGAAAATTTGTTTCGCCACTAAACAATGTTGTTAAAATTGTTAAATCGCAGCACATTCCGTTCGCAAAATTCAGTCGATCAGCATTGTCCGCATCCTTTAATTCTTGAACCAATTGAATCTTATAGGCTTTTAGGTGTAAGTCTTTCTTTGAAATCGAATGTAAAGACGATTTTTTGATTTTCAACGGTTGGTTTCGCTTTCGGATAGATAAAGACGGATTTTGACGAACCGACGCTTCAACTTTTCAATTGTTTCTTCATTGCGAATTGAACGAGAACGACCAGAGTTATGGACTGTCGTACCTGTATTCTCGAGTATCCTGATCCATTTCCTAATGATATCGTCACTTGGCGCGTGGCGTGTACGACATGATAGAGACATTGAGAAGTCACTATTGAATCACCATTACCAAAATACGCTCATACGCAAAATGCGCCCTCAAGTACAGTTCCATCGTGACTGAAACTCCACTAAATGGCGGACGCAACGAACCCCTTACCGCTCCTGTTAGACACCCCGTTCCGAATATGGCAATATGGCAAATACTCGATACAATTTTTGGACACCTTCTAGTTCAAATCTTTCAAAATATGAAAGATATCAATTTTGATATTTCAGGAGATCACATTTGGGATGATGAACAACTCAGTAACTACACTATCTGCTTTCAAAATTACTATTGGAAAAATATTTTGAATTTAGAATTCACCACGAAATGTTACTATAGTAAATTTCAGAAAAAGCACAGTATTATCTGTAGTAACTAAGACAAATTTGTTTAAAAATCAATGTGTCATTCACTTGTTAAATTTTTAAATTCAATTTTGGATGCTATTACACCATTTATAAGTGGTTAGGTTTCTTGAGATATATCTCAGTTTCGCATATGCAGTGAATTTTGTAGTCAAATTAAAAAATCATTTGTTCGGATGTTTCATTTTTTGTGCTTAGAAAAATAAATGAATATTTTGACTTCTAAACATCCCTAACATAAGTTCCGACATGAACCTCAATATATCTCGAGTCTAGTTTGTTTTTGATCCAAATCCATCGAATAGTTCAGGACTCATAACAATGTGATATTTGGTTTCCTCAATAACGTCTTGAATATCCATCTGATGAAGTGGTAACTTGGAAATACTTAAACAAGGTTGTAACGAATTGGCTTGAAAAATTTTCAAGAATATTTTTTTTGTTACTTTTTAGCTCATAGAAGATCAGTAGGATTTAAACGAAAATTCGTGAATATATGAGGAGATTGATCTTACATATTCTCAAAATTCAACATCATAGATCAATGCCACAAGTAGATATAGGGGTTTTTGCGTGCTTGTTTCATTCACTTATGGTGTAACATAATAATCGATAGATATTTTTCAGTATCTTTCAGGTTGTCATGTTCGGTCAAATCTGACCGAAAATCGTGCTCTGGAAAAGATTTATGTTCCGTGGTGATTCATCCTCCTGAGGTTCCTGTAGAAGCTTCAGAATATTCGAATTATATAGCGGTATGCTCAATAGATCCGCCTATGGATACTCTTTAAACGATCAGACAAAACTAACCTATCTATTTTATCTGGACGAACTCAAATCGTAAGCAAGAGGCCGGGCGCAACTAGGAGAGCTGTAACTAGTCAGAAAGTTCAGTGCGGATATTGGAATGACGTTAGGCTTGGAAAAATGTGTGACGGTCATAATGAGAAGAGGAAATAAAAAATATAAATGGGAGTACAGCGGACCTTCGAGATCCGTCACAAAGAAAACAATGAACAAACCAGAGAAGAGCTCCTAAGAAGAGTAGGACTTATATTGAAATCCCATTTATTCGCAAAAAAATAAAATATTGGCTATGAACATCTGGGCAATTCCAGCATTCACTTACGCAGGTGGAATAATTTTCTGGTCAAAAATGCAGATAGACCAGTACTCACCCTGTGTGAAAGGTTTTCTCTGATAAAAATGTTTTATATCATGTCATGACTGAATATAAATGTCATCTATTGAAAAATGTAATTGAACCTAACATCGAATCATCTGATTTTCACTAGAGAACTATAATCATCGAGTGAATCTGAACTTGAAGCGAATATAGGTATAACTTGAGATGTTGTTTTGGGAGACATGTCGAAAAACAGAAGCTTTGATCGTATTAAAGTGATTTACGATCCGATATGTGAAAATTGAAAAGATCTAGCTAATATGATTCAGAATTAGTTTTGAATTCGAACGGACGCGTCCTTCACGAGCATTTTCAGCCAAACAATACAAAATTACATTTTCGGCTGAACGATATCATTAATTTGGATTAGTGCTATTTTCTATTCACTTCATGATACCTTCATAGTGTTAACATAAAAATATTGAATTTGAACTAGTTAGATCACCAAACACACATTCAACAAAACATGAAAAATATCAAAGAAGAAGAAGATACTCGGAATACAATGTTCCTTCCAGGATACTTTGCGATTCCAATCAGGACATTTTAAGCTAACATCTTTCCCCTGATATCAAATTTTCATTATTTCTGACATCCGTGTAATCAAAGGGCGTATCAAACTTCTCTAATATCATTGTTGCTACTATGTGGAATACAATTTCATAATATTTTGCGAAAGTATTAGTGATTTAATCAGTGAATTAATTACCTTTGTTATCCCTCGTTCCATGAGTACGCAAATAGGCAATCCCTTCAATTATGAGGGACATGAAGTGAGCTGACAAAGTGTCAATTCGCTGCTCAGTTGATCGAACATGGTTTCAGAGATATTGAATTTCACTTTCAGATATCTATTTAAGTCATGCCTCTTTCCACATTTTTGATAGTCTTTTTTATCTATCAGATCAGAGTAAATCTAGTTCCCCAGAAAAGAAAATCCATTAGGAATGCAGTAGATCTGATAAACACGGCAGTGCAAAAAAAAAAAAAAATTTGAAAAAAATTTCATTATATTACACCAAAATATATGCTCAATAGGGAATTCCAGAGAGTATGTAGGGGATCTCCTTTCGAAATATGAAGATGTAAAAATTTTATGTATTACTGATCATTGGAAAACAGAGGAAGAATTAATGTGTAATGCAATTAAAAACTTCTCATTGAAATTTTTTTTTGTAGAGACAACAAGGAACACGGTGGAGTTTCCATTTATGTAAGAAAAATTTTACAGGTCTAAGAATGTAAAAAAACTTTCAAAAAAGAAAATTTTCGAATGTGTTGGTGTTGAGTATAAACTTGAGAGTAATAAATACGTTTGCATAGCAATCAATATACAACAATGGTAATATTGTATTTCTATCAGAAACAATTGAACCACCATAACAAAGACTTTTCAGTGAACATATCAATATCACTCTGATCGGAGACTTAACTTAAAACTACTTGAAGATTCTAACAAAAAACTTGAACTAGTGAGCATGCTTGTAACATATAATTAATAGCAGACTAGAATAACACCAAAAACAGCTACCTGCATTGACAAAATTTTCACAAATATTGAAAGGGAAAATGAATGTTCTGTTATACAAACACATATATCAGATCACACAGCTCAAAAAATTAGTATCAAAATGAAGTAAAACAAAGACAATTTTATGTATCACCGAATGTTTTCATAAAAAAACATCCAGGTTTTCGAACAATCACTAACTAAACAAGACTGGGGACCTCGTTTTGAATTACCACAAAATGATGTAAATAGACAATTCAACTTGTTTCATTCTATATTTGGACATACTGCTAGTCCTGAGCACTTATGATGAAACTTTCAAATAAAGATATAAACAAACAAAAATAAAATATGATCAATTATTAACGAGACAAAAATCTAAGAGTTACGAAGCGTTGATTGAAAAATCAGACAATAAGAGTAAAACAGTATGGTCGGTAATAAATGGTTTGAAAAATTGGAATAGAAAAGACATAGTAACTAATGATCCTCTGAAAACTGCAAATGGGACAAACAACTTGTTTACAAGGGTTGGAGTAACTTTAACCAGAAACATTGCTTCAACACATAGTATTAACAAAATACAAGAACAAAATAAGTCACTTTGGTAAAAAAATCAGCAATACAGAAACAAAAGATATAATAGAAGCATTGAAGAACAAACATAAATATGGTTATGATGAAATATCGAAATACATTATTAAACAAACAGCAGAAGAAATAACAATGCCTTTAACACACATTATTGATAATTTTTCCAGATATTGCATCTTTCCAGACATTCTGAAGAAAGCAGTCGTCAAACCTGTCTATAAAAAAGTGATAAAGGACTATAATAATTATAGGACTATCAGCATATTACCAAGTTTATCAAAAATAATAGAAATGGCTTACTGTAAGCAATTAATAGAGTACTTTATAGAAATCAAAATATTAAAAGAAAATCCACACTGATATTGTAACACCCTTTTCTTATCTATTATATATTTTTCGGGCGCCAGCTATTCTTTGCTTATCAGGGAGAATAGCAAACCTACCAAGGTAGCTTCTAGTCGAAGACAGAGTTCGGTTTTATCTAAGCTATTGGCGATGATTTGAGCAATCAAATAGGCAAAAATTTGATATAATTTATTCGGAATATAGGTACAGAAAATTCCCTCGGAATGTTGAATAAAAATAACGTAAGTAATCAGCTATATTTCAACAAAATAATAGATTTAAACTGACAGTATGAAATGTGAAAATGAATTAATTCGGTATATAGGCACAGAAAATCACCTCGGTATGTTGAATACAAATAACGTAAGGAATCAACTATCTTTCAGTAAAATAACACATTCAAACTGACAGTATGAAGGTGAAAATGAATTAATTCGGTAATCAACTGTAAAAATTTAAACAGAACGCAAGAATTCAGTTGAACTTATGAAAATAACACTTTCTAAGGACATTAACAATTACAAGTGAAATGCATAAAAATGAATTAATTCTAAATCAAAATCAATCTGGCTGCGAACGCTACTTTCTCGCAAATAGGACGCAACAAATTGTTATTGACGGTAATCTGAATAAAAATTTTACTGGCTCGCGAGAAGAGCTAAGAATAATTATTATCTACAGACGGAGGGTTGCTAACTGTCCACGTGGACAGGAAGTCTACAGAATTCGTGTAAAAGGAATTAAATCAAACTCGGAAAAAATAGGCGATTTTGATGAAATTGGAATAAAGGGGTTTCGGCAATGGGGTTATCGTTTACTCACTTTTTCTTTTCTTTCGTCGCTCGGGATACTGACGTCCGGCAAAACCACACTCTGTACACTTATAAAATAAAATAAAATCGCTAATACTGAATAATAAAAAAAAACTACTATGAATACTGAATCGAAACTAAAAACTGAAATCTGAATTAAATTAACGCATCTACAATCTACCACAAACTTTAATAATCTAAATCCTTAATAATCGGATACGGAACTATAATAATTTGAAATCCTTAATAATCTTAATAATCTTTTATACTCTCCCGGGGGGGAGATGAAACGGACACATACAGATGTGGTATTTGCCGCCTAAAATCATCTTCGATTTCGGTTTATTGCGTAAAAACATATTTATCGGTTTCTAGCGGAGTGAAATTTATGTTTTCATGCCTTTTTTGTCTCACCGAAAAACTCTGAAACAACAACTTCGAATCTCAAGGCGTATACAGGGAACCGAAAATATATAAAATAATCGGAATACTTAAAATGAAGAATGATGTTGATTAATCAAACTAAATAATGGTGGAATGCTTACCAATATAAATCCTTTTCTTCTGCTAAAAATCGTCAGGTTTTGTAAGGATGGGAGAAAGGAAAGGATTTTACCTGACGATCTGCTTCTTTGGTTGTGAAGGTATATTTCTTCACTGAGTTTCAGCTCCCACAAATTTTGAAATCACAAAACTAACTAAAATGAACAATATTCTTCGGTACAAATCAAATCAAATTCAAATCAATTTAAACGAACTGTCCAAACGAACTTCCCAATGCTAACTTACTCTAACCTACATATGTCCACCCAACAAAAACCCGCTAAAATTATTCTAATCGGCGCATATCACCCGGATTGGTATGGCGCATACAAATGATTTTCCTATACAAGAAAAATCAAACTTTATTACAATATTTGAAGGGAAAATTTATAAAGACTGCAACTTATGAATTCATTGCTAGAATAGTGGAAGCTTTTGAAAACAAGAAACTAGCTTTGGAAATGTTCTTGGATTTAAAGAAAGCCTATGACAGTTTGAACAGTGACAAGTTGATCCAAAAATTCAAACTTTATGGCATAAGAGGTCCAGTGCTTCAGTGGGTAAGATCTTATTTCACATGTAGAACACAAATGGTGGAATTTCAAATAGATGGAAAAACAATAAGATCAGGAACAGAGATGCTACTTCTGGGAAAACCACAGGGCCATTATTCTTAATAATTTACCTGAACGATTGTGAAACAGACGCAGAACATAGGAGTGAAGAAATAATGAACATCTATGACTTAAATCTATGAACTATACAGAATGTGTACAAAATACAGAAGTAGAAGAAGGGAGTATAACCACAGTTAACTACGGGGATGATAAAAACACTTATTGCTGGTAGAACATATTCGGAAATTGAAAGACTGGGCGAATTTACTATGGATTGGACAAACAAATGGTTCAAAAATAATAATTTATTGCTGAACCAAGATAAAACTAAACTGATACTCTTCACAAGATCAAGGACTGAAGAAAGAGATAGCATGTACTTAAATCAAGAACAATATAATTTCGTTAATTCATCATTAAACAACAAGTTTTTAGGAATATTTATAAACAAAAATTTGAATTGGAATGACCACATAAATTACCTCTGTGAAAAAGTCACGCCTTCCATCTATGGTCTGAGAGTTATGTCTAGATATATCAACAACAAATATCTGAAGATAGTATATCATGCGATGGTAGAAGCAAAGATGAGATTTGGAATTACATGGATCAGGTGATATAAAACCACTATTTGTACTGCAGAAAAAAAGTGTCTGAATTATTAATTACATGGGATATAATGGAACTTGCCGAGGCATGTTCAAGAAGATAGGAATATTAACAGTATATGCCATATAGGTACGAGAGTGTATACCTTTTGTTAGGGGTAATGAAGAACTCTTCAAGAAATATGAGAATAAAGAGCTTTCTACGAAACAAGGAAGACAGATTACATCTAACCCAGATACACTTTGACAACTTCGCAGCGACAGATGGAATAAAGATGCATAAAAATCTATAATTCGCTACCAATGAGAATAAAAATTTTGACTTATATAAAATAACTCAAAGAAGAATTATTCAAATATCTTATGAATTTAGAGCCCTACTTTTTGGAAGTTTCTTGAATTGTAGCTAGGCCTATTTTGTTTTTGACCATATTTCTCTTCACTTGTGTACTCTGTATGTAGAGTTATTATTAAGTAAAGGGCTGTTATAATTATAATTATAATTTCTCAAAAGTCTCAACTAAATGATGTCATTATCGCATCATGCAGAAAAGCGTTTCTCCTTACGTTTATGAGAGACAAAAATTAATTTCATTCAAATAAGTCCAATTCTCTAATTGAAATTTGTGATCGACGTGGCAGATCCATCTTCAACGTGAACTGTAGCAGTTAGCTCAAGTCCACATCTATGCTTTCTAGATTTGTTTCAGTTTTGGAATAGCATTTTTCATAGCATTTGTAATTCGGTGATTCTAGTAGATTATATTCCATATTATATAACTATAAAAAATCACCATCTGGTGATAAATGTGAAAGGCTTATGAATTCTATCAGTACCAGCCGAAAATAGAAATAGGATAGTGTTGCATCGAAAAATTTTACACATTCGAGGAGTTCATGGGATATATATTATGAAGAAAATTAGGTGAAGCTACTCCTTTTTCATCATCATCATCAAAAATTGATCCAAGATTAATTGCTCGCCGCTAAGTTGATGTATCTGAATCAGTTAATATACCTAATCTAAAATGGAGGATATGAAGTCAAAATTACACATATTCAGGAGATCAGCTCCTACTTTGGAACATGTGTCACATCCATTTGATATAGATGAATTGAGGGTTATAATTAAGTCTATCAAATCTCGGAAAGCAGAAGGTTTTGAAGGAATTAATCCTGAATTCGCCAAACATTTAGGAGAAAAGGCCATGTCTTGGTTATTGTGTTCTATAACAATGTTCTGAATTCAGGAAACTTTCCTTCCGCATTCCGTAGTGCTGAAGTAATAGGTATTTCGAAACAAGGAAAAACTCCGTGTGATCATATTAGCTATCGAATAATCAGTTTATTGAGTGTTCTTTTCGAGATATTAGTAAGATTAATTCTTTTTAGAATTGAATTCTTTAGAAAATGCTCTACATATTATATCTATTGTAAATTCTCTTTCAGCATCTCATGTTCTATGAAGGCGAAATATTTTCTGAGATAGACCCTTTTTTTACTTGTCATATAATTATATGTGCTTTACTATTCTTTGACAGTGTCATTGGCACGACACGGCCTTTGAAATTAAATGAAAGCAAAAGAAATTAATAATGAAATTCTGAAAAAATATGAAAAAATGACTCGAAAGAAAGGCGAATGTTGGAGTATCGACTTTTGCGTACCTGGCTTCACAGCACATCAATGTGTCACTCACGAGCGAGAAATAGTCACCTTTTCACCGGCGTTCGAACTTGTAGAAATTAACGAGAAAATTCGAAGAAACGAAGAAAATTCTTGCACTGCACCGAACGAGCGTCGATGTCTGTATTCGAATTACTACTACTTTCGTCTCGCACTGTCATATATCTCCAACATATGTTACGCGTCCATAGACAAAGAAATGAACATACGTGGGCCGCACGAAACGAACAAGCATTTTGGAACAGAAAATAAATGAACTTAACTAACAATAACGAGTTGCAGTAACATAACCGCCCACCTAAAATAGAATATTTTATGAAACAAAGCAAATAAAAAATTGAGAAAATATCGAACATAAAGCGAAAAAAAATATATACATATATACATCAACATATGTCATAACTATTGAAGAGGTAATGGACATAATTTAACCACTGATCTCTGCAGTACACCTTGAGTAGTCCGAACAGTAGCTACTCTAGCTATTTTATCAGCGCCAGGATGCAATTTCTCAATGCGTCCAAGTCGCCAGCGCAATGGAGGGAGTTGATCATCTTTTATCAAGACGAGTGCACCTATTGAATACGGAGGCGAGTCACTATTGAACCACCTTTTTCGTTGTTGCAGTGTGTTCAGATATTCTAAACTCCATCTTTTCCAAAAATCCTGATGGATACGAATTAAAAGCTGCCAACGCGATAATCGACCGATAGATAGGTGTGATAAATCTGGTTCAGGAATAGCAGTTAATGGAGCCAAAGTAAGAAAATGTCCTGGTGTTAGTGCAGATATGTTATTCGGATTATTACTAAGCGGACATAGAGGGCGAGAATTGAGCACAGATTCAATCTGTAAGTGGACTGTATAAAACTCCTGTATGACCTGTTGAGACAGAAGGAACTGCAAAGTCTGAGCACCCGGATGCAGACATATTCTATGGAAATGCTGAACAAGGAGCTCAGTAAGACGATGAGATGAAGGAAGCAAAGCTGGGTGCCTGCGATCATAAGCCAGACCTGAAAAAGACAGATGACCGCCCACCCTGAGAACACAGTCTTCTCAATAAATGGATTCAATTTTCGAAGTGATTTAGATATGGGATTTCCCGAGATGAGATTATCGATCTGTTCCTTGAACACAACCCGTTGAACCTGTTTTATAATGAAGAAAAGTGCATCTTTGAGATGAACTGCGGAAAATCTATATATCCTAGGAGCTTTAGAGTTTTTTATGAAGTTAACGAATCTGAAAATGTAAGCTACCACCCTTTGAACCTTGGACAGAGATGAATACCTGGAGAGCAAATCATCAACAAACGATAGAGAAATGAAAGTTGACAAAGAGAGGTGACGCTCTTCTGTTTGTACAAGATGAAGAGAATTCTCTATTTCATCATTTGCGAAGGTGAGATGTTTGGAACGAAGCCAGTCAGGGCCTGTCCACCACAAAGAGCAGTTCAACAGTTCAGTTGGCGTTAAGCCGCGTGAAGCACAATCAGCTGGATTGTCTTTCGATTGAAAATGACACCAATTTTCTGTTGAAACTAAGTCCTGAATTTGAGTAGTACGATTGCTTACAAATGTCTTCCATCGATGAGGAGAAGACTTAATCCATGTTAGAGCTACCATTGAATCAGACCAAGCAAAAATGTCATCTATTGTAAAGGCTGATTGGTAAACAGAGGAAACCACATTAATGAGTTTTGATAATAAGAGACAAGCACACAATTTCAGTCGTGGAAGTGAAATTCTCTTCAATGGGGAGACCTTTGATTTACCACCTACGAAAGAGATGTCAATGGAGCCGTCATAATTGAAAAACCTGAAATATACCGCGGCTGCGCAACCACGCTCACTACTATCTCCGAAACCATGAAGTTCGCAACGATAAAATGGTTTCGATGCAAGTTTCCGAGGTATCTTTAATTTACCCAATTCGGTTAATTCGGATTTACACTGATTCCAGCGACGGCTGACATCGTCTGGAAGTGTATCATCCCACTGTAAACCTAATGTCCAAAGATGCTGGATCAAATGTTTAGCAAGAAAAGCAAATGGAGAAAGGAACCCCAAAGGGTCGAAAATTCGAGAAAGTTCTGAAAGTATGATACGTTTGGTACATACCTGCACAGTAGTTTCCGCAAAATAAGAAAATTCGTCCGACGAAGGAAACCACTTCAAACCGAGAATTTTGACTAATATTCGACGATACAGTTGTTCGATATCAACTGTGAAAACGAACCGATGAACACGAAAGTTCATCAAAATGGCAATAATATCCTTTTGTAATTTAGGACCTATCAATAGAGCATCATTTAAAGATAAATGACCGGGTACATGAGCTGACGCATCGAAAACAACCCTCAACTTTGTGGATGGACTGTTTGGTTTGATTATACAATGGTGAGGGATATAAAAAGTATTTTCATAATCCGAACTAGTAGAAATCAATGACATATGATCTTTTTCTAAATATTCCTGCATGAAAGTAGAGTATTCCCTGTATATATTCTGGTTTTTAATAAGTTTACGTTCAAGGGATAAAAAACGACGTAGTGCGAGAGAATATGTGTCACCGAAAGAAAGTGTTGACTGAGCAGGTTTAAATGGTAATGCCACAGTGCACCGTCCAGATGTATTTCTAGAATAGTTCTGAGTGTATAAGCTTTCACAAAATTGATCTTCTGGTGATACAATGACATTCTCTGAAACTTCTTCAAGTTCCCAAAATCTTTTCAACGAGGAGTTCAAACCTGACTCAGACAATGACAAATGAAAATTGTTAACTGATATGTTAGGTGATTGAATCTTTCCCATGAAAACCCAACCAAACACTGTCTCAAGTGCTGTTGGTTCTAAACCGTTACCCTCGATACGACCCGGTCGAATTATTAAAGAGAATATATCCGCTCCGAGGAGAAGGTCTATTGATTTTGGAATGGAAAAGTTCGGATCTGCTAACTTCTTGTTATGGACACAATTCCAAAACGAACAATTTACGAAAGAACTCGGCATTTCCGCACAAATCTTCGGAATCACGACGGCGTCGAATGTAAAAGATGGATTTATTTGACCTGATGGACGAATAGTACATTCAGTGCTGCAATTAGCAGAAGATGAGCTTTCACAAATTCCATTTATCGAAAATGAAGCATCACAAATTTTCAAGCCTAATCTATTTACACACGATTGAGTTATAATATTTATTTGAGAGCCTCCATCCAACAGAACTCGGACCTTCTGATATCTACCCCAAGCATCACGAATTTCAACCTCAGCGGTTGCTAAGAGAACGGTAGAATTTGAAGAAACATTGGTTAAAACCTGAGCTGAGCCTGAATCCGATGAATTTACAGCATTGAAATGAAACGTTTCTGTTGAAGAATTATTATCCGCATTATTGCGCATGTGCAACAGGGTATGATGCTTTCCGTGGCAAGTACGACAATTTGACCTTGAAGAACAATTGTTAATCTTATGTCCAGAATGGAGGCAATTGATACACCAATTTTTGTTCTTCACAATCTTGAACCGATCTTGAACAGTTTGTTCCAAAAATGACGGACATTTGTAAATATTATGAGCTAACTTGCAATAATTACAGGTTAAACGTTTCTTGAATGATTCAGTTTCCGTTTGAACGAGAAGAGTCGAATTTCTTTTATTCATTGAGAGAGAACTAGATTTCAAAACTTGAGAATTCGAAACTGAATGAGTTTTCGACGGAAGAGAAAGAGCTACTGCCTCCAAGGCTATACACTGATTTGTCAGGAAATTTCGCAAATTGACAAACGACGGAATATCTGTTGAACATTCTTGTAATTCAAAACGTTTGATCGTTGCTGAATCTAATTTCTGAATGAGAATGTGAAATAAAACAAAGTCCCACTGGTCAACGAGTAAACCTAAATTCCTTAATACCGATAAGTATTCCGCAAAAACTTCTAGAATTCGCCTAAGGTCTTTAGCTGAATCACCCTGTAGCTTTGGAACATTACAGATTTCCTTCCAACACGTATTAGCGAGAAGTCTTTTATTTTGATATCTTTCCGCCAATGTCTGAAAAGCGCTTTCATAATTTTCAGCAGTCAATGGAAATCCTTTAACTAAATTTAAAGCATGAGAAGAAAGTGAACTAAGGAGGTATTGAAACTTTTCTATTTGACTCAAGTTAGAATTTTCATGTACCAAACTTTGGAACATATCGAAAAAAGTAGGCCACTCTTTATAATTCCCATTGAAAATGGGCAATACTATCTTTGGAAGTTTAACATTTGGCGAACTAATAGAGCAACTGTCTTGGTTTTTTACTGGAATGTTTACTACAGGAAATAAATTAACATAAGTTGTTCTGATGGTGTAATAATTATCCATAAAGGCTGTTCGAATAACCTTCTCAGTGTTCAATTCGGGTTCTTCGGAAGACACTATCATAGAGACAATTGACGTATGTAAATTTTGAAAGTCCACGAGAATATCGTCAAGTATTTCACATCTTAATTTGAATCTAACGTGTAAACTCTCATCAGTGACAGCGAATTGTGCTAAATTGAGAATTTCCTCGAGATCATCAATAACAATTTGACGACGAGCTTTGAGTTGTTTCAATTTTGTCGCCATTATTATTATTCAAGGTATACTGCAGAAAACAATATGAATTTCGTTTTGAGTAATTTCGAAAAAAGAGTAAATAGACTAACCGATTGAAAAGAAACTAAATTAATTAATAAAGCAAATAATTAAGATTGAATCTATTAAATTGAAAATCGAGTTGAAAATAAACAAATGAAAATAATGAAATGTAAATAAACAAAAACAAGAATGTCAATCTTTGTTTATGTTTTGAATCAAGGTTATGAGCATAGATGAGAAAAACAAATGAAAGGTAATGAAAGCTAAATTCTTTTAACATGCGCAGATATTAAAGGATTTATGAATGTGTTCGATATCTTATCAAGTTTTCGAGGTCACGTGAATAATGACAGATTGAAATAAATGCAAATGAAAAAACTAAATGAAAAAATTCCAAAATGCTTGATCGCAATAATTTTGAAAACGCGGTTCGAAAATATGCGGCTCAAGAAGGACCAAAATGGCACGACACGGCCTTTGAAATTAAATGAAAGCAAAAGAAATTAATAATGAAATTCTGAAAAAATATGAAAAAATGACTCGAAAGAAAGGCGAATGTTGGAGTATCGACTTTTGCGTACCTGGCTTCACAGCACATCAATGTGTCACTCACGAGCGAGAAATAGTCACCTTTTCACCGGCGTTCGAACTTGTAGAAATTAACGAGAAAATTCGAAGAAACGAAGAAAATTCTTGCACTGCACCGAACGAGCGTCGATGTCTGTATTCGAATTACTACTACTTTCGTCTCGCACTGTCATATATCTCCAACATATGTTACGCGTCCATAGACAAAGAAATGAACATACGTGGGCCGCACGAAACGAACAAGCATTTTGGAACAGAAAATAAATGAACTTAACTAACAATAACGAGTTGCAGTAACAGTCATATATGGAAGGGTTCGCAGCCAGTCGAAAGATTCTGCTATCGTAGACACTATCGAACAAATATGTCAAGTTGAAAGTTGCTTCTGTGCTATGATACTATGAAGTATTCTATAGCCCAACGTTATTCGATACTGTAGCATGATTTGGACTTAGTTCTTTAATTTGTTCATATTCACTAACATAATGATTAATAGGTTAGTATTGAGGCAAGTTATTATGACTATGACTCGTCATTTTCCTCTGGTCTTTTTTGTGCGAAGGAGATGTTAATTTCTAAACAAAAGGGCTTATGACTCTTTGCTTCAATTCCAAGTTAACTAAAAATACCCAGAAATCGAAACCGGATCACTACACATAATAATTTTGGATGCATACATATAATAAGTAACACGAATTTCAATCTATATATATACATTTGTGTGCGCTTCGTCCTAGTACAACAGAGTGTTGTCATTGCCCAAAAATCTCTGATTTCCAAATATGAGGTCAAAAAAGGTCTCTATTGATTTGGGTCGACTTCTTCATGAAGAATCCGTAGTTAAACATATTTGTGTTCGGCCGTATACTCTCTATTTTCATTCCGATATGGAGCCTTATTTCGTTTAAAGAAAGAATTCTGCCAAATGTTGTCGACATCACCAGGCTCGAAAGTTGTAAATAAAATCTGATTTTTTCTTAATTTTCTATTACTGATAAGATATTTTCAGATCTCAACAAACTTTGTTGAATTTCGTCTTCGTCGAGAGAACCCACGAGAAGATATGAGTTTCTTTATGGTGTGAAATCACATAAGTTGACGGAATAAAGTTAAAAATAGATATGTCATTTTCATTTCATTCTATGAGTATTTTCATTTTGACAGGTCGGACAGAAAATCGTTCTCGGAGATAATTCAATGATGATAATTTTTCTGTTTCGATTATGGAAGATGATCCACCCTCCTTAAGGTCCTGAAGGGATTTCAGAAGATTCGATTCCGAAGAGTCCTCTCTGGCTGGCCCTGGTATCCAATACCGTTTCACTTGAATAGAGAGCACAATGTCAGTGCCTCTAAAGTTTTGAATTCCCATCCAGGAAATTGATCATATGAAATCATGAATATACTTATACGTACTTTAATGTATATTGTAATAATATTTAGGATGCGCGTATTTTGCCTGCTCATGTATCTCGATGACATGTGTAATAATCTTTGCACTGTACAGTAGCTGAGAACATAAGTGGCTGTAAAAAACGTCTGAGTTAATTGTGTTTATATATCAAATTCCTATTTCCCTTTTTGACATATCAGTATCCGTATAAATGAGTGGCACTGGAATATATTACACCTACATACCAAAATTCCAATACTAGGTCAATATAATTTCATATTGAAACAAAAGAGCTCAAAAAATTTAGAAAATACAGACGTGATGTCAGATGATAGTAAATTTATATTGAAAAGGTCAAAGAAAATCTCTGTAGAAATCTCATCAGTTGAAGCATCGCCCATAATTATCACCCGAGATTCAATAATCAATTTCAATGAATTTCAATCTTCAATCAAATTCTCATAAAACAATCATTGGCTCCCGGACTATCAACTTGTTTATATTCTCTAATCTAATGTCTAATTGAGAAAAAGCTCCAAAATTGAAACCAATCTATATAAAATTCAACAAACATGGTTTGAATTAAGAATAACTACCTACTCACAGTTTTCCTTTAGTTTTGTTCGAAGCCAAAAATTTCTCAATGCAAAAAACCCATCGTAAGAATATTTATCTTCTCTATCGAAGGATGATATAGATTGCCATGACTCACATAGGTACTTCGGTATATTTTCATGATGACCGTTCAAATAGGTAATGTATTTTCTGTCTGGACCTGTTAAATTGAGGACTTGTCTTTATGAAGAGCTGGTTCTTTAGAGCTTCAGACTTTCAGGGTTCATCAAATTATATCCATTCTAACATAGTAATGCTTCAAATTAAGCTCATATGAGTTTTGAAAACTTCGAACCCAGTCTACTAGATTTGTTTTGTACGTTTATAGAAGTTTTTTTACATCTTTATTTCATACACCGATTCAACCTGGTTCACAAACTTAGGAGATAATAGAATTTGACTTTGTTATAATATTTTTGAATTATTGTTATGATGCATGCAATCAATATTGGAACTGGAAGCTATAGGCTTATAAACAAAAAAGATTAAAATGCATTTTCTGACCATAGTAATTTCATACTGAATTGAATAATTTCAAACTACCGAAATTAACTTTACAATATTTTCCACATTTTTTTTAAGAAAGGTACAAATAACTGTTGATAGTTTCAAACAGAATCACAACAACACGGAACCTCAGAACACTATTTTATCAGGAAGTACCCACCACAAAGCCGTTATAATAACATTTTAATGTGATAATAATTCACTCTAGTTATTCTGAGAAAAATTATAACCGAAGATCAATAATGATTACAGATATTATCTTCCATTTGAAAAAAACTATGCAATTATTAATTTTTTCTCTCCTAGGGTTCGGTAATAAATTAATATTCTATGGTAAGGTATTAAAATTTGACATAATCTATGAATAACCATTATTCAATATTGATGTTTTGGTTTACATAATCAAAACAAATACTCTGTTCAGTAATTAATTGTAGTCTAAATAGAATAGATTCATAAAATTGATCTAACAAAATTTTTTTTATTAAAGAACACCTAGTTGGTTTTTCAGAAGCAACTTCAGGTGATCAAACTCAAGTTCTTCAAGCAAGTATAATTGCACAGCTAAATCTGGGAATAATTGTAATCTGTCCAAGTAAATATTCATTGGGATTCAGTACAGAAAATAATCATCAAGCAAAGTAACATCACTTCAAAATAGAGATTCTTAGTGACATCAAATTATTGTTGAAGATTTGGAAAAAGATTTCCACATTTTTAACAGTATGATATCAAGAGACCTCATAGACCTGTTCACAGGTCAATACTCAAGAAAGTCTGTAAAGAAGAAGAAACTTCAGAAATATCAGTGTTTGGAAAATCATAAATGATTTTTTCTGGCTTTGAGTGAAAAAAAGAAATGTGACAATCTCATGCCTTGGAAGTTTTCATAGAAATTATGGTTTTCATGATTTGGAAATCTTAGGAAGAAAATTACAAATGTATGATGATAACATCCAATTATTTTGAGGTTTTTGGGAGTTTTTCACTAGAAAGGGATGTTTTATAATATTGAAGTAGAAAGAAATTATGGTAGAACAACAAGAATATTATATGTATTATAGTGTTGAATTTTTTTTTACCAGAAAATTAGTATTTTGTATTTTCCTTCTGAATATGGACCTCATCTGATGAAACATGAGTGAGTGAATCATTTTTCAGAGGGAAAATAATGTTTTTAAACAATTCAGATTCAATAGTGGATGCAGAGGAAGGTATTTTGCATTCAAACTGAAATGTGAAAACCTAAAATGCTTAACTTTTTTACGCAGCTGAATATGAAAAAACCGTACTGAAAAAAGTGTTTTTTTTATCTCAAGATCCCATGGTTAGAATTAACGCAGTGTTCAAAGACTCGCCGTGTATAAAAGTTAATCTCGGAAATTATTTGAAGATTTTTCAGCGTGACGATTCACACGAAATTATTTGTACTTTTTGTTTCAACCTGAATTTAACTTTGCCGAGTAACAAATTTATCGGATAGATATCCAGGGAGTTATTGAGGAAATCAAATGGCACTGCTAAACAGTTCGACGGTTGTGGCCCAGTAAAGAAACTGGACCGAGATTTTTGCGCAGTTGACCTATTATGGAAATGTGAAAACTTTTGCTAATCACCCCCATAAAAAAAAAGTGTAGTCAAAGCAGTAGATACTCAAGTTTGACCACGAATTATTCATAAAAATGTCGAATATGACCATTTTCATCTCGATATTCGAGAATTACAGACATGCAGCCCGCTGTTTAATTGTTTAATCAAAAAGAACGGTCGCGCAAAATCTACAAGAAAATATTAAATAAAATGATTAGAAGTCTAATTTAACCAACATGAATTCTGTGGTTGATAGACTCGTTACCTTTCGCACCAGTATTCAGAACTTAATGGAGAAACGCAAAATTGAAACTCTGAAGAGTTTCGAACGCAAGCCATCGTAAAGAGATTGAACTTCAACGTCTGACACGATCTCCAAATCTGTTTTAACGAACGCCTTCCTCGTACAACGTAAAGGGCTTTATAAATAATCGATACTGAAACCTGATGTTAATTTTCTTCTGCTTTCGTGAGAATTCGTTAGAAGTTTCTGTGAAGGTTTAAATTCTCATTAATTTCAGAGAATCATTAACCCCGAAAATATTCTAGTGGATGACTACAATAGGGCTCTTTTTTCGGTGAAATTCAAAGAAAACAACTCTTTCTCATGGCACGGATGTTAAAATTGGTTAGAGATATAATTGAGTCTGTTAGTTTGCCCCATGGAAAAAACTCTCAAATTATGTTCCGAACGGAATTGAAGTCTGGAAAAAATTGTTTTCGCTCATGCTTTGATTATTTTCGTAGGTAGGAAAGAATTTTTAATCATCTGGCAATTGATTGTACTCATGACTCATTTATTTTATTAAAATTCATCACAAATATTGAGACAAACAAGTATTTGGTCTAATTTTCACTTTACTGATCTGACGACACAAGAGGCTTCGATTATCAAACCATCGTCAAGTGCGAGATACAGACAGAAATATTACCCAGGCCACAAGAATTCTTGACTTTTCTATATAACCTTTGGGTTGATATCATATTGCGATCATCGTTGATGTAGAAATTTCTCAACTGTTAACAATAAATAATACCAAATATCATTTATTCTCATTAAGGTATGATATTTGGACAACGTTTTCCTTTTTTTCCATATGATCTATTCCAATTTGCCCAATAACTTGATATAAAGACCTATTGTGTGGAAAACATAAGTTCAAGAAGTAAAAATATATCTAAGTATTAACAGTCTGTTCGATATACCTTCTATTCCACTTGACTGGACAATATTATGGGTACTCGTAAACTTTTTGAAACAATATTTGCGATCAGAGGTTCGCTTTTCTATTTATTGAATTCAGCTGCGATCAAAACTCTTTTATCTGTTCTTGAAGCCATTTTGCCAAGAAAAGATCTCTCTGGTATAAAGGATAATCATGACACGTTAAGAATTAGAATGTTTTGTCCTCGTCGAAAATATTTACGATACCATGCATGGCCAGCAGTTTCATTTCGACACCATGGAAAAAATTAAGAAAGCACTGACGATCACCTCAATATATTCACGAATTTTTATTGAAATCCGAAAAATATCTCATGAGATAGTGAGGATTAAAAAATTTTTTTTTGGGAATTTCTTAAAAATTTTCTAGCGTGACGATTTCTGTGAAATTTTGTGAGCTGTTTTGTTGCAGCCTCCCTCAACAATATTTGAAGTATCAATTCGATCGGATGGATATTCTAGTAGTTATTGAGGAAATAAAATTTCAGATGCTCATAACTAGTGAACCATCCGACGGATTTGGCCCAATAACGAACTCGACCGAGATATTTGGACAATTAACCTATTCTGAAAATATGAAAATTCTAGCTGATTCCTTTTGGATGCTAGAGAGGATACGGCAAGAGCGCCAAAAATAAAGTTTCAAGGTGGATGGATGCATATCAAGTATAGCAATAATTTTTTGCCCAAATCGCCAGTTTGGCCTGTAATTCAAAAACAAAGAAATGGAGCACATGGAAGATATCATTTTGAGTTTCTCATAAGAATAAATGCCGCATGTTTTCTGTTTGCTATTACGTTGAAATAATTCTTGTTCAGTCATCACCTATTTAGTCCACCCTGTACACCGATGAGTAAGCTCTGAAAAACATCACAAATAAAATGATATGCATTTAATTCCGTAGGTAATCCTTCAGGATCTCGGAGTGGCACGAATCGATTGGTGTTTAATTGAACTGAAAATTTAATGATATCCGCGGGAAACATTCCCTAATGGAGCTGTGCCGAAGTTGAATTGGTTTGATAGCAAACTTTGATTGTTTTCAATAATTGCTAAAATACATGGTTCAGATCGAATGGCAGGTTTGCAGCTAGTGGAAATTGTGGCTTCAAGTTTGAACACGTGCCATGATTGAAAATAAGGGTCAAATAGACTTAGGTACTTAATGAACTGGAAGAGCATATTGGATATTTGTGTGATTTCCATCATACACTCAAAAGTTTGATTAAGTTTTCAGGGCATTATCAGCTACTTCAAACAATTTTCATAATTCGCTCAGTAGATTATGTAACTAAAATATTGTGGAATAAAATTCTACCATCACTCATCATTCACATGCTAACTATGGAGTTGAATCCATTCGACTCTGAAGTTTCGAGAGTTGATGGATAGTTACGAGGAGTTCGTAGAGATATATTTATATAAAAAATGCAGAAAATGGCTGACAAAAATGCCCAGAATTACAAGTGTGAGGTCGAGGGCTTTTGCGAGCTTGTTCTGAAGTATTTTCTCTGACTCTGGAGGAGTGTGATACTAAATCAACCGCCGCGAAGAATGTGAAAAATTTAAAAACTCTTTATTAAAAATTTAAATGGGTATTCAAAAATTTCCTTCAATTTTGTACGAACTCAAATTATGTTCTGAAATGAACCAAAAAATGTTAATCTTTCCTAACGAAATGGATATCATCCTTCAATTTCAAACGAATACCATACATATTTTTGTTATTCAATTCTTCTTTCTGCTTTTGTCTCTTTATTTCCAGATTCGATGTGGGCAACTTGAAGAAGTCTCCATCAATAGAATACCACTGTTGAAGAAAGAAGCTCCTCAAATACATTCCAGCTTATTTTTGCACTTTCACACTTTGGCGAGGAGCCAGGGTTTTTGGAGCTCTTGTTCACCCGAACAGAGTACCTATCATTTTGCCCGAATATCTGTTATTTTGGAATATCGAGCCGAAAATGGTCTCAATCGATTGGGTTCGACTCCCTGATGAAGAATTCGTGGCGAAAGTTGAGTCTGTCCGGCCGGCCGTATCCTCTCTAGCATCTAAAAGGAATCAGCTAGAGTTTTCATATTTTCAGAATAAGTTAATTGTCCAAATATCTCGGTCAAGTTCGTTATTGGGCCAAATCCGTCGGATGGTTCACTAGTTATGAGCATCTGAAATTTTGTTTCCTCAATAACTACTAGAATATCCATCCGATCAAATTGATACTTAAAATATTGTTGAGGGAGGCTGCAACAAAACAGCTCGCAAAATTTCGCAGAAATCGTCACGCTAGAAAATTTTAAAAAAATTCCCAAAAAAAATTTTTTATTCCTCGCTTTCTCATAAGATATTTTTCGGATTTCAATAAAAATTCGTGAATATATTGAGATTATTGATATCTTACCTATCCTCAAATTTCATTGTCGTATCTCTTTTCCATCTAAAGATATGATCATTTTTTTAATTTACTCCAGAGAAAACAGAAATGACATACGTCCCGATGATTTTCTTTGAACGATGGCCATCACAGATCGATATTCGATTGACAAATGCCGTGCTCATTAATCAGTGTCAGTTGGCGTAATATTAATCAAAATTTTTCATAACGGGAAATCATAGAGATAGAATTCAATCTCGGTGGCTGAAATAATATACGTTGTCAAAATTCAGAAAAGCACTGAAATAAGTTTTTAGGAAAAGAGATTATAGCATCGAACAAAACTTGGGGAAAATTATGAGTAGTTATTTTTAATTTGAGATATAGGTTTATTCATTCATTAGGCGTTCATATTTGCATCACATTGTCTCATAGTACGGGAAAGGACTATTGTTCACGTTATCAGAGTGCTTTCTAAATTTTTTTTTCACTGGGTTTTTTTCTAGGCTTTATGTCATTCACCGAATTGTATGACACCCAGTCACTAACCCCTGATCTATATGCTTTATTGTTTGCGAACTAAATATTGTAAGCCAAAACTTCAAAAGAATATTTATATATGCCTCCTATCATCTTAAATACCTTATTCAAATACCAATAACGAAGAGACCTCCGGAAATCTTTTCGAGAAATAGCTATGGAACTGAATTAAAATTCTGACAACTGAATCAATCAGGTGACTATAAATGTATTATCGCGCAGCTTCTATCTACTTATAAGGCTTTGGGCTGTAATATGTCATTGAAAATACATTTTCTGCATTCACATTTAGACTTCTTTCCTGAAAATTTGGGCGCTGTCAGCGATGAACACGGTGAAAGATTCCATCAAGACATTTCTACCATAGAAAAACGATATCAGGGCAAGTGGAGGCCACGTATGTTAGCGGATTACTGTTGGACATTGGAACGAGACGTTCCTGAAGCAAAATACAGACTAAAATCATGAAGTAAATTCATATTAATGTGGCAATAAGTCGTAATTACTTCTTTTTGTCTATAAAAATTCACAATTTCTGAAAGAATATAAAATGGTATTACAAAAAAAGGATTCGTATCTGAAGCATTTTAATTTTTTTTCTAATATCATTATCCATGTCCTAAACATAACTAGACAAAAGTTTTCATGTTATATACAAAACATTTCTTTGTTGACTAGTGTTATTTCTCTCGTTTCAGAAAAAGCGAAATGAAATGCGCACCAAACCGCATTGTCTACGCCGAGTCCTATCCTTTTTCGTATCACCCAATCAGACAGCAATATTGTTGTGGAAAACTTGAATATGAGCGGTAGATTTTAAGACCCTCGATTATGATATGGGGGCCTAAGAGCATACGTTTTGTTATGCTTACTCCGAAGATTTCTACTCTCGAAGTGGACGCACTAATGCATTCCTGAATCTGACTGCGGGATAACGCTATCCGACAATCCGTCACACAGTAATGGAGAAAGCGCTTTAGCTGAGTCAGCTTTGAAGTCATATCCGGCTTGTACACTTCCGTTATAGAAACTTGAAATTTGCATAGGGGCGAATTCATCTTAGGTTCTCAGAAATTCATAATGGGTGTTTCAATAAGAGCGGCAAACTTCAGTGTTTAGAGCATCAAAATTGCTAATATTCTAATCGGCACTATTCCATCTCCACTGATGTGGATCAATCAATGTTTTTAGTAACATAGGCCATTGTTCGACTCTCTTCGTGAACAGTTGAGCCATAACAGAGTTGAGATTCATAAAATACAGTTGTCACCCTCTAAAAGTTCAGATCATCATCTTTCTTGTTTTCAAAGCAACTAAGATAACTGGTATCATCCCACGGTACACTTATATGCCATAAAAACCTTTAAGTAGTTGGATGCATTACTGCCAAGGAACTCTATTATCAGTGGAACACCTTCTGACTTCTTGTCCAAATTATGATGAAGTCCACCACCGACTAGGTCTTAAAGACAACTCAAAGGATATCCTCGGCTCAGCACCTCAAATTGAAGCAACTCTAAAATTCCTCAGGGAATGCCGACTATTCAATTCTATATAATAGTTGCTTCGATAGTGCGTTTTCAATTTTTTCCTTGTATCCAATATAGCACTCACCTCCACAATGTATCATTATAGTACTGTACATGTGTCAATGGCCTAGTTGTCGAGACACAATAATAACACTATAATATCCATCGGATCATCATCCTACTAGAAAAATATTGAAAATGGTGGAACAAATAGGCTTGGAAAAAGCAGAAATCGACATGCTAGAAATTTTTTCAGATTCTCCAAATAAAATGTTTCAATGCTTCATACATACATTCAATATTATTCAAATTTGTGCATATATGTACGTTATTGTCATATTCTCAAATTCCATTGTCGTAACTTTCTTTCATCGGATGATATAATTATTTTTTATTTACTTAAGGACAAGCAATTTCAGAAGTTATGTAAATGTTCATTAATTTCGTTGACAGTTGCGTTTTCTGTCGATTCTAGGCTCAAGGAAACTTTTGGACCGCCATCGAAAATGAAACTATTGGAAATTTTCCATCTCCCGCTGAGACTTATATAGAAAGCCACAACCTATTCATCTGAAAATAATATATATATAATATTTTCGAGAAAACGTAAATATAAAATGTTGTAAAATTCGTCAGAAATTTCAGTGCTTGATGCTGTCACAGATACGTATTTGATAGACATAGGTCAGACTTATCAATTCAGTTTCATTTGGAAGAAAATCAATCGAAATGGCTCATTTAGTGTGAAAAATTTTTATTTTCAAAGTTGACAAGCGAGTTTTGTGTTCAAAAAAGTTTAATTTAATGCTGGTAAAAATCATTTATTGAGGTCTCAAAAGATTCGATTAAGAAGAACCACCGCTTATGTGTAATTTGGATTTCGAAGACGAGTGTTTGTCCGTTCGCAATTCTGCTATTATGATAAAAAGGAACCTTATCTACCAATAAATAAATTTTCCTGATTTTGTTTCCACATGCAAGCGATTATGTTTTGAAGCATTCCAGATTTAACTGAAATTGCGACTGAAATTAACTGTAGGAAGACCGTTAGTTTTGTTATTTTTAATTCAAGATATTTGTTATTAGGACTCAAATATATGAGGTATTTCAAAGCACATGAGCTTTGTGTTGTGTTGTGTTATCGATAGAGTTTATTTATTTAACATACAATTTGTACAACAATTTACAGATGTATGCATATACGGGAAACCCCCACAAAATTGGAAAATTCACTTTTAATCAGACAAATTTTATACAAACCAAAAAAGAATTTCACCAAACTCAAACAAACGAGTCAACCACTTGTATGCACGTAAGATAGACGCTTTTCTAAGCTTAAATGTCCGCAGTGAAACAGAAAACGGATCACAATATCTCGAGAACTCGTTCATCGAGAAAGGCAACGATGCAAGACCGAATTGATTGCATAATTCGTCAGAGCTGTGCTAAGCACCGAAAAAAAGTGCTTCGAGCACTAAGCCCTAAGCACTCGAAAAAAAAGGCTTCGAGTCTCGAGTTCTAAGCACCGCTTTCGACAGAAGGCTCCGGATTACCGAGCACTTTTGCAAAAGTAATTGAATATTTCGAGCACTAAGCACTAAGCACTTTAGTGGGAACTATTTTATGTAATGTTGTTTGATTGAAATGAGAACTCCTTAGCTTCATCGAAATATCTAAAATTATGATTTCGAGACTGGGAAAAACTCAAAAGCCATTTTATTTGTTTTGTGAAACGCATGTTTTCAATTTACATTCTGGTACTAGTTAATCTTATTCGTCGATCTGAATCTGAATGGCTGTTCCTAATCAATGGATAAAGTTGAATTAATAATCGAGGACCAATTATTTTATAAGCGAGAACACATTACTGAAAAAATGTGGAAAGCACTGACTTGAGATCAGGAGCTTTTACGCGCTTGTTCTAAAGTCTTTTCTCACACTTAAAAAGAGTGCGATTCAAAATCAGCCAGCACAATGAGTGTGAAAGAATCAATAAACATATATCTTAAATGGAAGTTGAGTGAACTTACAGTTCAGCAAATTCTTCGATCTGGCATTCTTTCCACATTTCTATACCATATAAGTTGTTGTAGTTGAGTGTCATCAATTATAACCGAATTTCAGATTCATAATTGCTGAGCTATCGTACAGGTCTGGCCCAATAACTAACTTGACTTATATTTGGATAATAAACTAATTCTATTAATATGGAATCTCTATCTCATCTCTTTCGGAAGATAGAGAATATTCAGCCAAACATTTTCAAATTGGACCACCGTTTCTTCATCACTAGTCAAATCCAACCGATGGCGATCATTTTCAGCTCGATATTCAGAAATTACAGACATTTGGAAAAAAAATGGTCCTCTTGTCGCAAAATTCATAATGACATTTCCATTCAAAATATGACAACTGCACACACCAGTATTTTAGACATGTTTGTCATAAAAATGAACCCACAGAATTAGTTTCATTATCGGCTCAATATTCACTCATTATGACAACTTGTCATAATATTAAAACCACCCTCATAGAGATTTATAGTTGATGTGATGTGAATTCATAGATAGAAATATAATCTGTGACTTCATTTTCAGAAAAACTCTTATATCTTCTGGAGATTGTACGCTATGATGATGAAATTCTAAAATATTTTAGGTACGTATACCCTGCATAAATGCCCTAAATTGTTGTGATCTGATGAATAACTTATGAGATATCGTGTATTGAAAAAAAAACATTTTGGGAATTATTAAAAAATTTTCTCTCGTGACGATTTTCTCGAAATTTGGCACACCCTTTTTTTCAACGCTATCAAGACATTCTCTAAGTTACGAATTGATAGGATGAATATTCAAGAAATTAATGTTATTAACTGCTAAACTATTCGATAATTTGGCCAAATAACGAACTTGACCGAGATATTTGAACGATCAACCTATTCTGAAAAATGAAAACTCTAGGTCATCTGCTTCGGAAGATAGAGAGTATACGATCGGAGGGCCGGCCAGCCTGACCTACTTAAATTTGACCAAGGTTTCTCCATCAAGAAGTCGAACCCAATGGATTGAAACCATTTTCGGCTCGATATTCGGAAATTACAGACATTTGGACTGAACGATAGCCCGCCTGTTCCACTAGTAACAAGCGCGTAAAAACAAAAAATTTTCTGGCCTTTATAACCATAAAGTCAAATCAATGGTGACTGAAGAAATACTGAATATTAATTCAAAACGATCATATTATCTTTGCGCACATAAAAAAATCAAATACCGTACCTGCTTATATTGAGCCTACTTCAAGAATTCGGAAAGGCTTAGTGCTTAGCGGATTACTAAGCACTAAGATTTTCGCGAGTGCTCGAAAAACAAGCACTAAGCACTAGCCTT
>JARTUT010000130.1:0-62535 GCA_030674115.1 Micraspis discolor | reverse complement strand
TACACTTCCAGACGATGTCAGCCGTCGCTGGAATCAGTGTAAATCCGAATTAACCGAATTGGGTAAATTAAAGATACCTCGAAAACTTGCATCGAAACCATTTTATCGTTGCGAACTTCATGGTTTCGGAGATAGTAGTGAGCGTGGTTACGCAGCCGTGGTCTATTTTAGGTCTTTCAATTCTGACGGCTCCATTGACACCTCTTTCGTATGTGGTAAATCAAAGGTCTCCCCAGTGAAGAGAATTTCACTTCCACGACTGGAATTGTGTGCTTGTCTCTAATTATCAAAGCTCATTAATATGGTTTCCTCTGTTTACAATTCAGCCTTTTCAATGGATAACATTTTTGCTTGGTCTGATTCTATGGTAGCTCTAACATGGATTAAGTCTTCTCCTCATCGATGGAAGACATTTGTAAGCAATCGGACAACTCAAATTCAGGACTTAGTTTCAACAGAGAATTGGTATCATGTCCAATCAAAAGACAACCCAGCTGATTGTGCTTCACGCGGCTTAACGCCAACCGAACTGTTAAACTGCTCTTTGTGGTGGGTAGGCCCTGACTGATCTCACCTTCGCAAATGATGAAATGGAGAATTCTCTTCATCTTGTACAAAAAGAAGAACGTTACCTCTCTTTGTCAGCTTTCATTTCTCCGTCGTTTGTTGATGATTTGCTCTCCAGGTATTCATCTCTGTCCAAGGTTCAAAGGGTGGTAGCTTATATTTTCAGATTTGTTCACTTCATGAAAAACTCTAAAGCTCCTAGGATATATAGATTTTCCGCAGTTGATCTCAAAGATGCACTTTTCTTCATTATAAAACAGGTTCAACGGGTTGTGTTCAAGGAACAAATCGATAATCTCATCTCGAAAAATCCCATATCTAAATCACTTCGAAAATTGAATCCATTCATTGGAGAAGATGGTGTTCTCAGGGTGGGCGGTCGTCTGTCTTTTTCTGGTCTGGCTTATGATCACAAACACCCAGCTTTGCTTCCTTCATCTCATCGTCTTACTGAGCTCCTTATTCAGCATTTCCACAAAATATATCTGCATCCAGGTGCCCAGACTTTACAGTTCCTTCTGTCTCAACAGGTCATACAGGAGTTTTATACAGTCCTCACACAGATTGAATCTGTGCTCAATTCTCGCCCTCTATGTCCGCTTAGTAATGATCCGAATGACATATCTGCACTGACACCAGGACATTTTCTTATTTTGGCTCCATTAACTGCTATTCCTGAACCAGATTTATCTCACCTATCTATCGGTCGATTATCGCGTTGGCAGCTTTTAACTCGTATCTATCAGGATTTTTGGAAAAGATGGAATTTAGAATACCTGAACACACTGCAACAACGAAAAAAGTGGTTCAATAGTGACTCGCCTCCTTATTCAATAGGTGCACTAGTCTTGATTAAAGATGATCAACTCCCTCCATTGCGTTGGCGACTTGGACGCATTGAGAAATTGCATCCTGGCGCTGATAAAATAGCTAGAGTAGCTACTGTTCGGACTACTCAAGGTGTACTGCAGAGATCAGTGGTTAAATTATGTCCATTACCTCTTCAATAATTGTGACGTATGTTGATGTATATAAATATTATTTTGCTTTATGTTCGATATCTTTTCAATTTTGTGTTTGCTTTGTTTCATAAAATATTCTATTTTAGGTGGGCGGTTATGTTACTGCAACTTATTATTAGTTAAATTTGTTAGTTTCATTCATTTCTGTTCCAAGTTGCTTGCTCGGTTCAATGGTAATACACTCTGTATATGTTCATCTCATTTTCCGATTAACGCGTAACATATGTTAGAGCATATGACCTATGTCGACTAGAGAGTACTGAACCGGCGTTCATCCGAGAAGTACAAGAACACTTTTCTTGGAAATAAATAACTTTCTCGATAAATCTACAAATTCGAACTCGAAGTGAAAAAGTGACTATTCTCGCCCGTGAGTGCCTGGACAAGTTCATTCAGCAATACTGTGAAACCAGGTAGGCAGAAGTCGATACTCCAGCATTCGCATTTTCTTTCGAGTCATTTTTCATATTATTTCAGAATTTCATTAATAATTTTCTATCGTTTTCTTTTACTTTTCAAAGGCCGTTGTCGTGCCAGATGGGTCATTCCAAATCTTGAGACATAGGGGATTACTCCCCATGGTGTTAACGTGAAGGCGCAACCATGCACATCATTCATTAAGATTTTAATCAGATCTTCGTTTTCATTGATTCATTTCAACGTTGTCAAGGTTGAGATTCTGCTTTATAGAATTCTTCATATTGGAATATGCAGGATATTTCATACAATTTTCGTTGACTATGACCAATTTTTGTTGTGGAATTGGAATGAAAAATTCCTTACGTTGCTGCTTTTTATTAAAATGTAATGTTTATTAAAATGTAATGAAATCCGTGTGGAGTTGTCTGTCTCCCATCGGACGCGTCCCCGGGTGGCGGATAGGGAATGCCCTAACCAGGCTGATCTCATTAGTCAGGCTGACGGGTAAGTGGGAAATAAAATACCACTCGTGGACCAAAACAGACTAAGGGAGAAAACCTAACAGAAAATCCCAGTCCTCCAGGTTGGGGTTAGGGCATAGGGCTAGCTACCCTATACTTGTAAAAAAAAATAAACAAAGCTTTCAATACTCTAAACAAGCCTCGAAATGGACGGAAAAATGGCAACGGAAAATGGCACGAAAACGGACTTTGAGAATGGCAACATGGAACACACAAAGTATAGCGCTAAAACTAACAGAGGTGACAGATGCCTTGAATAAGCAAAAAATCGATATCGCGGTACTAACCGAAACCAAAAAAAAAAAGGAAAAGGTACTGAGGAATTTCAAAATTTTTTCTACACATGGTCAGGTGTTCACAAATCGGAACGAGCAGCAGCAGGAGTTGCTATCTTAATTGACAAAAGCATACAAAATACATAAAAACCTAGAATATAAATCGGAAAGAATTATATCAGTAACCCTATCCACATATGGGTATATGACAACGATAATAGGTACGTATGCTCCTACTGACGATTCTACAAACCAAATAAAGAATCATTTCTACCAACAACTTACTGAAGTCATAGATAACATTCCACTAAACCATGAAGTAATAATTGCAGGAGACCTTAATGCAAGAGTTGGTTCAAGAGTACAGGATGAAGTGGTAGGACAATACGGAGAAAATACACTTAACTATTCCGGAGAACTATTAATAGAATATTGCAACCAACACCGCTTAAAAATCATGAATGGGTTTTTTGAACATAAGAACATCCATAGATATACATGGGAAAGACCTTCACTAAAACAAAAATCTATCATAGATTATTTTATAACAAAACAACAATCACATTTAAGATACCAGGATTGCAGAGTCAAAACT
Organism: Micraspis discolor; assembly: GCA_030674115.1. Taxonomy (NCBI): domain Eukaryota; kingdom Metazoa; phylum Arthropoda; class Insecta; order Coleoptera; family Coccinellidae; genus Micraspis; species Micraspis discolor. Next base: position 59,135 of record JARTUT010000130.1, on the reverse strand, counting down.
GTGGATCGGACCATTATATGGTAATAATACATGTAATATGCCCATACACAACAAGTAAGATTAAACAAATACGAGAAGACAAACCAGAAAAGACTGAAACAAATGAAGATCGAAGATACAAATTACAACTGTTTCAAGAAGATAGTATTAAGAACTTATACCAGAATCGCTTGAGAGATGAACTACAGAAATTAGAAATACAAGACAATGTGGAAGAAGAATATGAGAACATCAAAAAAGCACTACATAAGGCCGCTATGGAAGCTTTGGGTACAATAGGAAAAAACAAAAGGAGTAAAAAACCAGCTTGGCTTACAGAAGAAATACAAGAGTTAATTAAGGAGAAAAGTCAGTACTATAACAAATGGCTCACTAATAGAACGATAGAAAGAAGAGAAGAATATAAGTCAAAAAACAGAGAAGTAAGGAAAAAAAAAAAAAAAGTAAAAATCTATTTTGGGAAAGAAAGTGTATTCAAGTAGAAAGTTTGATTGGAGGATCACAATCCACAGAAGTGTGGAAAACAATTAAAAATATGAAAGACAATGAGAAAAGCACATTTAACAATGTAATTCCAATTGAAGAATGGGAAGAACATTTTAACAATCTACTACAGGACACAGAATATCAGGACAGAAACTTATGAAGTAACTAATGAAGACAATCCAATTATATTACAGGAAGATGAAGTTGAGAAATGCTTGAAACAAATGAAAAATAGGAGATCGCCTGGACCTGGAAATATAGCAATAGAATTAGCCAAATATGGGGGAAATCCTCTTATTAACAGACTGACGAGCTTAATGAACAACTGTTGCAGACTACGACAAGTACCCCAAGAGTGGAAAACTTCTTATATAAGATCAATTTTTAAAAAAGGTAGAAGGACAGACCCAAACAACTATAGAGGCCTTAGTATAACAAGCAGCATAAGTAGACTTTTCGGGAAGATTTTACAAAACAAATTAAGAACAAATATAGGGCGAAAAATTGGTGAAGATCAGAGTGGTTTCGTGCCTGGAAGATCTTGTATAGATAATCTCTTTACCCTGCAACAATTAATTGAAAAGAAAATAAGCAAAAATGACGAAGTACACATGGCATTTATCGACCTAGAAAAAGCGTATGACTATATACCCAGGCAGAAACTGTGGAAGCCCTTCATATGCTGGGAACTGACAAACAACTGATAGACATAATCAAGGAACTTTATCGAAACAATATATCGTATATTAAAATTCAACAAAGAATGTCAGCCCCATAAGAACTACAAGGGGTTTGCGTCAAGGATGTAGCCTATCGCCGATGCTATTTAATGCGTATGTAGAAATTGTGCTGAGAGAGTGGAAAAAGAAAAGTTCAAGGCATGGGTATTCCAATAAACAACAACCATCTATTTTCACTACAGTTTGCAGATGACCAAATAGTGCTGGCACAGGACGCATACGATTTAGAGTTCATGATAAAGAGACTTTACACAGAATACAAAAAATGGGGAATGCATATTAGTTTCAAAAAAACAGAACACCTAGTAATTAATAGTGACGTTAAATTTCAAATATTAATCAACGACCATGCAACAATTAACCAAGTTGATGAATTTAAATATTTAGGAGCGCTTATAAACAAAAATGGTATAGGGAAAGAGAAATTAAAGACAGAATAAATAAAAGCAGAAAGGTCATAGGATGTCTTAACAGTCTTTGGTGGGACAAGAACATAAAAATAAAAATAAAAAAGACTAGGAAGAACACTAGTAGAGTCAGTGTTGTGCTATGGTAGTGAGATCTGGGTACTGAATGCAGATCTAGAGAGACGAATCCTAGCTGTTGAGATGGACTATTTAAGAAGAAGTGCTAGGGTGTCACGCTTGCAGCGAATAACCAATGAAGAAATACGTAATCGAATGAAAACAAGAACAACAGTGATAGACAGAATTAAAATAAAAGGGCTGCGCTGGTTCGGACATCTTATGAGGATGAACGATAACCGATGGCCGAGGATTTTATTTAATTGGACACCACCTGGAAAAAAGAAACGTGGAAGACCAAGAAGATCGTGGAACGAAGGCATTAAAAAGGCAATGGAGGAGAGACAGCTTAATGTGGAAGATGCGCAAGACAGGCAGGCATGGAGAGAGGGATTGAGTAGACAACGCCCAGTTGTATTATGATATGTAACATAGCATTGTAATGTAATGTTCTTTGATATGTGCTATCTAACTCAATATATATATATATATAAAAGCGAAACTGATATAAGGCTTAGTTGATGACGAGATATTGTTGATGATGGAGCTCGTGTTGAATGATTGTTTGTGCTATTACCATCATCTATTGTGGATGTAATGTTTTCCGACGTTTCGATAGAATATAATATAAGCATAAAATTGGCAAAGGAATGCAACCATCTGACATTCATCTATCTTGCAAGAGATCGAAACCTAATTCCTAAAGGTCTCAGAGTGAAACTTCCTGTCAAAAGTTATAGAGCAGATAGGATTTCAAAACGGACAAGTCAATCCCTTATGAGAGAAAGACTGAATTAACATCGATTCAACAAAGCCAAATTACATACAACATGCGAGAAACTTAGATGTAGCATTCAATCAAAAACTTATGCTGAAGATTATGAAAATATTCTGGGAGCTATTAAACATAGCTATGAAAGAATATATGAACAACAAAAACAAGTCCAAAAAAGGAAAATGAAGAAACTTATGAAGGAGTCAAGAAAATATGAACCCTTAGATCATTCAAAAACCGTGATCAATTTATCTAATAAGAGTTAAGAGAAGATCAGATATCTCTCCTCAACAAAGGTGTCAAGTTCTCTATAGCCTCTAAGACGATACCAAAAATTGAAATCATGTTGGCGGCAGAAGAATCTGCACAAAAAATTCGAGAACCTGAAAAAGCCGAAGAGTACAGATGGAAAATCAGAACCTTGTTAGATAGGAATAACAAAACACCTCTACCCAATATAAATAAAGCTGAACAGAGGGCATAAAAAGATCTTAACTCGGATAGTTCCATAAAGATACTTTCAGCAGACAGAGGAAACGCCACTGTAATTCTAGATGTTGGCTCTTATAATCAAAATATCAATGAATTATTAGAAGCAGGAAAATACAAAAGACTAAAAAAGGACCCTACCACCACAGTTGAAAACAAGATTTACAAAATCCTTTATAAATATCGAAATGAATTTCCTGATCAATTCGTTAGATCAAGACTTACAATTCACTTCAGTAAACCACCACATTTATATGGTCTACCAAAAATACACAAAGCGAATATTCCTCTAAGACCAATTGTGAGTTCAAGAAATTCAGCATGCCACCAATTGGCTAAATTCCTGCTGAAAATTATATCAGCATTAAAAAGTAATTCAACATCGATGATAAGAAACACGAAACACTTCATAAAAATAATGAGACATCAAGAAATCATGGAAGAAGACGTTATGGTCAGCTTCGATGGTCAGCATTCAAAACTCAAGACACTATCAGAGCTAAACTTACAAAAGTTAAGCCTAATAATGAGACACAAAGGACAAAGAACTGCATATATGAATTACCTTGCGAGTGCGGAAGATCTTACATCGGAGAAACTAAACGCTCTCTGAATCTACGAATAAAAGAACATCAGAAGCTTCTACGAGTACTAGACAGCGACAAATCCAGGTTGGTCCAACATGCTGTAGATGAGAATCATCGTATAAGGTGGGATGAAGCATCAATAATATCCAAAGAAGAAAAACTTGCAAGAAGAAAAATCAAAGAAGCAGCATTTATGAAAATAACACCTGATTCCATAAGTGCTCCATTTATAGATCTGCCAGAAGTTTGGACGCCGATAGTTCGATCCAACTTAAAAAGATCATCATATCACAGATGAGTATATAACATCGTTCATTTTCTTTCATGACTTCTGTCAATATTGACTTTTTGTAAATTGATAATTTTCAAAAGATTTTTTACTTTTCCTCCTTGATAAAGATAGATGTCTATCGAAACGTCGGAAAACATTACATCCACAATAGATGATGGTAATAGCCCAAACAATGATATAAGGCTTGTCAATTTGACGTAAATACTGTGTCTCGACATCTAACGAAAGGCAAAGGAAAAGTTGTCGCCAAACCTCTAAAACAAGATCGAATTAGAGCATTCACCATTATTCAAGACATTTCAGTTTTATTCATTCATTTCACGTCGTCAAGGAATGTTTGACATTTACAGAATTCTAAATTTCGAAAGTTGCAGGATAAATCTTGCAATTGTCTTTGACCAAGAATTAGTTTTCTTGAGGAACTGAATTGAAAAATTCACTAAATAAATCTCTCTGTTTCCCTGATATTCCAATTGTAAGTCGAGAAACTAATATATTCTATGTAAATACTATGTGGCGGCATCTAACAAAAATCAAAGGAAAGAGTCCCCATGTCGTCAAAAGAAAGATATAAGAGGTTTGTTCGCGTGGCAGTTCGGAACTGTAATTTTTGGTAATTTGTGGTTCCCACCCGTTCGTCTGGGACGGAACAGGAGTTCCTTGTCGTTAGTGTGGTCGGAACACTAGGATATTCGCATAGCTGTTTTTGAGTAATTTTTGATGTTGTGTGAGTATAAATTTTTAATCAATTCCTTATAATAGCTTCTCAAAATTTTTGTTATCTCAAAGAAGAGGAAGGATCAGTTGCAATAGATGAATAAAACAATCGCATAGTTGTTGATCAAAGTATGTAAGATAATTATTTTATATTATTTATATATACGATATTTCGTATTTATATTCAATATATTTATTTTTGTTATTTTGTGATTGTAGTATCTTTATTTTTAACCACTCAAAATGTATTGCAAATTTAGGAAGGAAACGGAGGAATGATCTCTTTCAAGAACACAACGACTTGTTAAAACAATTCTTATCTAAAAAATAATTACAAAGCTATGAAAATTGTTAGAAAATATTTTTATTTATTTCCCAAATGCCACCAGTTCCAGAAACAATTACCTAATTCTATTATATAAAATTTTCTATACTTACACAGTTTCCACCAAAATAATTATAAAATAACAGAAGAATTCACAGTTTACCCAGATATGAACTAACAAAAATAATTTCTCCACTGATGACCACTACTACATATATTGAAATTTCAAATTATAATTAAATTAAATCATTTATTTAAATATTTCATTACATATAAATTATATTTACAGTTATTTATATGGATATGTTATTGTTTATTTATTCATGACAAAAAAATTGTTCAATTTTAATATTTGTAATTTCTAACGTATTTCCACCGTATTAATAACACAAAGATATTGAATAAGTTATTCAATATCTTCGTAACACTATCCATGATATGATCCATGATGTACAACACAACCTTTAACACTTATCTACGCATTTAATGAAATCATTTTGAAATCATCTGTTCCCACCTGTTCTCACCCGTTCGTGTCATAAAACAACTTGCTACGATTCCAAGAGTTACAGAACCTGGTTCTCTGTGACCCCAGAACAACTAGGAACTGCCACCCGAACAAACCTAAGGTGACTATTGAAGTTACTCATTTTCAGTAAATCATAAACAGGTTTTTCAGGTAGTTGAAAATACTGGAACCGAGAGCATAAATGGAAACGCGAAAAAAAAAATAAACAGGGTGTTTCAAAAAAAGTTGACTCCGTCTCTAGGATTGGTAGAAAACTGAAAAATAATTGGGGTTTGCTCAGTAAAAAGTTTTCGTAACGCCATCCGTATTCAAGATAAGTTGAAGAAAAAAATCATACACATTTTTTAAAATTTTGCAGAAACTACTGGCAACATTGTAATGAAATTTTATACGAATATGTTTTGGAAGGTGATACATCCAATGAATTCGTTTTTATGTCTGACTCTCGTAGAGGGCGCTAGTTACACAGTTCGTACCAAGTAGTATTGAACATAACTTTTTAGTATTAGATTTATTGAGCAAAATATCAAGCGTACTTAAAAATCATTCAATTTCACACAAAAAAGATACTCTTGGTAACACTCGATACTATGTACCGTTTTCGGAGTATTTTGATTTGAAAATTATGAAGTAATAACCGATGAATTCTACACGCCAATAGCATTTTCTCTGAAATTTCAGTTGCCATGGAAAACTGTCTTTCATTTAATAGTTTTGACGTTGAAACAACAATAATTACATTTCTAATATGTTGAATTAGATATTGTGAATCAAAATGTACTTAACTTTTGAATACACTGACGTGTTATTAACCTTAGGAGAGTGTTTAGAAAACAATTGAACGACGTTGTCGAGAAACTGGGAGTGTGAGACCTAAAAAAATAAATTCTGGTAGGCCAAGAACAACAAGAACCATTAATAAAGAAAATATGATTTTGAATTTAGTTGATCAAAATCCAACAGTTAGCGTAAGGGATGTGGCAAGACAAACAAATACGTCTTCTTCAAATACTTGGAGGATACTTAAAGAGCAGCAGATACATCCTTATCATTACAGACAAATCCAAGAGCTCTTGCCAGACGATCTACCGATTAGAATGGATTTTTGTCAAACATTACAAGAAAGGATAGCCCTCAATCCAAAATTTTTAAAATGTATTCTTTTTACGGACGAGGCCAGTTTTACGCGACAAGGTATGTTTAACTGCCATAATGCAACTTCTGGAGTGATGAGAATCTACATGTCAAAAGAGTAGCACATTACCAACAGTCGTTTAAAGTTAATGTTTGGGCAGCAACTTTAGGCAACAAATCAAGAGGTTATCACATTCTACCTGGAAATTTAAATGGTGATATGTACCTGGACTTTTCAAGTAATCACTTATTCGAGATATTAGAAAATTTAATGGTAAAAGAGCGAAGATATCTATTTTTTATGCACGATGGAGCCCCACTGGTCTTTGATAGAAGGTGTCGTAATTGGTTGAGTAACCATTTTCCGAATCGATGGATTGGAAGCAGGGCCGGATTAACCATGTGGGGGCCCCTAGGCACTGCAATTTTCGGGGCCCCTTTTCAACCATCCTCACATTTTATCAAGTTGATTAATGGATAGGAGTAACATACATACATTATATACAGGGTATCCCACCGGCAGTGCTCATTAGAATTTGCAATTTTTTCAAATGGAAACAGTAGTTTTTTCATTCAAATAAAGATTTGCAAGGAAAAAATAAGTGGAATATTATAAGAATTCTCTATATCTAAAATGCACCATTTTCAGGATATTCAAGAATAACTGTTAGCTACCTACGAGCATAATAAAAAAGTGAATAACTCGAAAACGGTTGAAGATGGCTATAGGAATGATGCACAACATGAATGTGGAATTCGAAGATATATCCGTTGTAATATACAGGGTGTTCCAATATAAATAAGAAATTTGATACCATTTCCGGTGCAACTGGAAGTCACTGAAATTTAAAAATATAGGTAGGTATCATGAATGAAGGTCTTATCGACTCATTATCTTCACACAAAATTTGGAAGTATTCGAAGTAATGTTTTATCCATAAATTTCTGATGGGCATTCCCGGTGGGACACCCTGTATACATCAGTATTATCATATCGCTGATTCTCTGATTTCTTACTCACATAAATTTTATGTTTCGACTATCAGAAAAGTTTTCAATGGATATTATAAGATATGATTAAGGTTTTTATTCGTGTAGTGTGTATGATGTAATATGGATACAGACATACAGTAAAGAAAAAAAAGACAGCACGATCTAATTTCAACTTTAATCAAGAGAATATAGTTTCCACTTTGGCGTTTTCACTTTAACTTTTATGTTATTAAATGCAAAAAAAAATGAATAAGGAGATAGGTAATTGTTTCATTGATTATGATCAATTTTGAAATCAACTCTTCTAACTTTTTAGGATACAAAATCATTCACCACATCTTGAAAACTGATCTTTTCCAATATATCAATTTCGATCGCCATTATCGATAAAGAATTCAAACGCTTCTGAGTCATTGATGAACGAATACAATTTTGTATTAATTTTAATTTTGAGAAGTTCCGTCCCCCTGTTGTATTTGATATCATCAAACTCCTATATATTTGTAATGCTATCATTACGTTAGGGAAAGTTGATTGAACCATATTATCAAATATTAATTTGTATGATTCTTCGGCAGGCATAATTTTATCGTTTCCCGTACTCCTAGCATCGTTTACTTGCAATACGAAATATTTGAATTGCACCATCTCGTTCTTGAGCTCGGGCTCAATGTCATCGGAATAGTATTCCCTGAATATTTTAGAAGCACTTTTGATTTCTTCGTCGGTTCTTTTCAAGAAATCTGTAAGAAATCCGAACAGAGAATCAATATCTATAAGATTCTATTCGACGCATCAATTCTGAATAAAGCATATCTACTACAGGTAAATATGTTTCCAACTTAAACTCATTTTTTCCACTGTTCCCAATTTCTTCTGCTGATCCTTCATCCTGATGCCTCATTCTTTCTCGAAAACGCTCATTTTCATCACTATATTCGGTATCGTTGTCATTTGCCTTCATCTCATAACCATCAAATAATTCTCTTTGTGATTGCAAAAATCCAAGAAGCTCAATGCTAGGTTTTTGTAGAGACATACTGACACCATTCTATCCAATATGGTAGCCCAAAATACTGCCATTACTGCATGTTCTTTTCTATCAGAACACTTTATTAGACATCGAGCATTGTGAAATATTCACATTCACGCCCCGAAACTACCCGTCTCATAGAGCGTGTCGATTAATAAAAAGGCAATTAACAAATTCACCTCTTTATTTCACTCGTAACAATTCGTAGTTTTAAATAAGTACGATAACAAAAGTGACAATATTTACAATGGATGCCTGGTAAACAAATATCTGACTTCAACCGAATTAGGAACACCGCGTCAATTCGAATATCTGTGAATAATACTTCGCGTTCTAATTACGGCTAACCGAAGTACTACTTGCTTCTAACAGGCTTTATACGGAACTGAACTGTTCTCAGGTCAAATAAATAGGGATTCAATATCCAAAAAGGTTCCCTTGACCGGAGACGAAAAACAGTCAAATACTGGTGCCATGAGATATTTGTCTACCCCACATGTGAAATACATACCCCAGATGTCTCTTTGTCTCGAATTGACGCCAGAGATTTCACAAGAAAATGTAATAAATATCCCAGATATCTCTTTGTCTCGAAGGTCAAAGAGGTGCTAGGGGTATATGACAGAAAAATGTGGCCAGGCCATATTATTATTCCCTGGCGCCAACATCCTCCCACCTGAGGTCGTTGAACATCGAGAAACGACCTCACACAAAAAAAACAGGGAATCTTACATGTAAACATAAAATCAAACAAATAGCATAACGTCTTCATTATGAGTCAATTTTGTCCGAACATTTTCACTACTCAGCTTTGATACCTTTGTGGTCGGTTAACTTGTCGACCACTCCGCGTCACTATTTTCCCTTCACGGGACACTTCGCGTTTCAACACTCCCGAACTCGCGGCCTCTTTTCGAACACTTCCCGCACTTTCGTTCCCACTAGTCGCCGATGTCACATCTCCAGTCGCCTCGTCAGGTACAAGAAGAGCCTCTGCACCATTCACACGATTGCAAAAAACTGGGTCAGCGCACTCCAAGGGGTATAATCGCTGAATAGGCCTCAGGACTACTCCTTTTTTAGTGGTCACCATTGCTAAGCGAATTTTATCGTCTTTTCCACACACTAAATCCGTGATCCTACCTAAAATCCAGTCGATCCGTTTGTCTTTATCATTGCCGATAAGCACTATTTCTCCCACGGATATCTGTCTACCTGCCCGGAATTTTTGTGGCAGGTTCAGTTGACCCAAATATTCCCGCCGGAATCTTTTCCGCAAATCGTCTCTGAGCCTGAGTTTGTGCAACCTCTTTCTACAAAGGGTGCTTCGGTCAACCTCATCAAGATCTGGTACACCACCTTCCGGCAGATCTCTCAAAAACATCATAGGGGTTAGCGGGATCCGTTCATTTGGATCATTAGAGGCGTAGGTAATAGGACGCGAATTTATTATAGATTCGCAATCGCAAACTAAAGTCGACAATTCCTCAAAGGTGAGGGAAGCACGCCCCAACACTTTTCTTAGTAATGGTTTCAAGATTCCGATCAGTCTTTCCCAAAATCCACCCCACCAAGAAGCTGTTGGAGGGTTGAAACGCCACTGAATACGCTGGGCTGCACTTTCTTCCGCAATTCTTTCGAAGTCCAGTCGTGAAAATGCGTTGTCAGTACCTACGAAATTCGTTCCATTGTCACTATATATGGTCTTTGGTCGGCCCCGCCTTGCTATGAACCGTCGCAAAGCTTGCATGAAACAATTGACAGATAAAGAGGTACAAAGTTCTAAATGAATTGCTCGAACTACTGCACAAGTAAATACGCATATCCATATTTTATCGCCGTTTTTCAAGTACAGAGGTCCAGCCATATCAACTCCGCTAATTTCGAAAGCTGCCGCATCTCTGACACGATCTACAGGTAGCGGAGGGGCCTTTTCATTGAAGGGTTTACCGTTGTGTCTTCTACAAATCGTACATTTCGATATCACAAATTTAATTGAGCGTCTTCCACCCAGGATCCAAAATTTTTCTCTCAATAATCCCATTAGACCCTGAACTCCCAAATGACATGAATTGACATGTTCTTGAAATATTATTTGGGTTACAACAGGGTGTTTCGCCGGCAAAATAATTGGATATCGGAATAGCGGGGAATCATCTCTATTACTTATTCTTGATTGCAATCGCAAAACACCGTTTGCGTCCAGAAAAGTTTCCAAAGACGACAAGTTCTTGTCGTTTTCCTCGAAATATTCTCCTTGAACTATCCTCATAATTTTTTGTTCTGATAAATTGAGTTCTTCAGTAGTTAGAGGACCGCTTCTTTTATTTCTCGGATTCTTCAAATTGTATATAAAACGTAAAGTCCAGCTAATCATGCGCAAAGTTTTCGAATATTTGGAGAAATAATTGAGATGCCAGTCTTCTGGTTTCATGACATTTGTGATATCGGTGTTGGCCAGTGAGGTTATTATCTTTTTTCTCCTTTCTTGAAATATTTCATCTTTAATCAAAATTAAATCTTCTGTAGGCCAGAGATCTATATCTTGTCTGAGCCAACTGGGTCCCTCCCACCATTTTGATTGAAGCAGTTTTTCAGGTGAGCAGCCTCGCGATGGCAAGTCAGCAGGATTGTGTATCCCTGGAATGTGATGCCAGTGGTCGGATGAAGTTGTCTGTCTCACTTCTTCAACTCTATTTCTGACAAATGTGGCCCATTCCTCTTGATTCTTCACCCAGTATAATGCTGTAGAAGAATCCGTCCAAAAGTATGTTTCCGCGTCTATGTTCAGGTTACTTTTAATGCTATTGTACAGTCGCGATCCGAGAATTGTAGCCATAAGCTCGAGTCTTGGAATTGACAATTTCTTCAGTGGTGCTATTCTCGATTTGGCTGCCAATAATCTAACGAAAATATTTCCATCGGAGCCTATCCCTCTCAAAAATATAACCGCCGAATACGCAATTTTGCTGGCATCGCAAAAGGTATGAATGCTTAACTTCTCAGCATTTCCAAAACCCATCCATCTTTGTATTTTTATATCCATCAAATGTGGAAGTTCTTTCAACCATGATCGAAAATTCTTGGCCATTTCTTCTTCTACAGGCGTATCCCAGCCGAGAGACTTTTCCCACGTTTGCTGCAATAATACCTTAGGATATAACGTTGCCGGGCATGTGAATCCTATTGGATCAAAAATTTGCTGTGCCAATGACAACATGGCCCTTTTTGTCACAGGCATTTTTGAAATTTCTGCAGATTTTCCCAATTCGAATCTTATGCTCAGAGTATCCTGGGTAGTATCCCATAATAAACCAAGAACTGAAGTTTCAGAATTTTCCTTTTCAGCAGGTGCTTGATGGGTATACTCCCATCCTCTAAGATCAAAGCTTCCTTCAGCCAATATCCTGGTTGATTCTTCCATAAAAGTCTGCAGAGCGTTTTCATCATCTACACTTGGGACGCAATTATCTACATAGAAGCTGTTCTTGAGTTTTTCGATAGTTCTTTCGGAGTATTTGTTAGATTCCTGCGTTTTATTCAAAGGGTAACCTAACGTAGCTCCCAATAGAAATGGACTGCTGTTCACTCCGAAAACTACTCTTTTGTGCCGAAATATTTTCAAAGTTCCGTCTTCGTTTACCCAAAGAAATCTCAAGTAGTCTCTGTCTACCTGGTGGACACTGATTTGTAAAAAGGCTTTCTTAATATCAGAAATAATTCCGATCCTGCCGATTCTGAATCTGAGAAGAATATTGGGAATCTCTTCTATAAGATTTAACCCTTTTTCGAGACAATGATTTAAGGAGATTCCACCTTTCTCTTTAGCAGAAGCATCAAAAACTGGTCTGATCCTAGTAGTTCCTGATGCTTTTATAACAGGTCTGTGTGGTAAATAGTGTCCTGACGGCGTGTTGTCTTCTATAACCTCTTCGATAATACCCTCCTCAAGCCATTCATTAAAAATTTTATCATAAGGCCGAAATAAATCATCTTTTATTAATTTCTTGATGATATTATCTAACAGTTTTTTCGCCAGATTAAAATAATTGGACAATTCCGAGTGGTTCTCAATCCACGGAAGACGAACTTCGTAACGTGACTCGTCATTTACCGTTATCGTCTTCAAGAAAAATTCCTTTGCTGCTAACGCAGTCTCCTCGCGGGTTTTGTGCTCTGAGGGATCATTAATGCCTAATGTCTCTAATTCCCATAGGTTAGCCAAACAAGCATCGTTCAGAAAGAAGGACAGTGCTGTGACACTCTCTCTTTCGCCTTTCGATTGGTGTATTTTACCCATTAGAGTCCATCCCAACAGTGTTTCAACTGCCACCAACCCATTTTTCAAGTTATGTTGTCGGCCTGTGTATAATCCCCCTGCTACGTCTGCTCCTATGAGAATGTCGATCGGTGCGTCTTCTCCAACATCCGAAATCCGTATACCTAGATCATCCAATTCTTTGAACCAGGTACCGTCGGGAACAATGGAGACTCCTGCACAAATCACCGCTTGGTCCAGAACTTCGAACGTGCAGCGATAACCATTATATCCTACGTTGATATCATAACAGCTATGCTGCCGCAGCATCTGTTTTCCTCCAAACAAATTATGTATCAGGTTAATCCGTTCTTTCGGGCCGTAACCTAAACCGTCTGCAGTGGATGTTAAAATGTACGACCTTTGAGATCCGGTATCTATCAAGGCTCGTACCGTTCTGGTGCCTTTCTTCCCAATTAGCTGTACCCTCATTGTCTGCAAGAGCACCTGTGTTTTAGTGCTATTCGCTAAGGTAACGTCAGAATTGGCGGCTACACAATCATCTGTGGCGTTTCTATTTACCGCATTCTCGTTTTCAGGCTGTTTTTTCCCGGGACACATGAGTTCGACGTGGGTCTTCTTACGACAGGTTTTACAGAAAACCTTCCCTGTGCACTTTCGAGCATTGTGTCCGAGTTTGCAACATTTAAAACAACCGCCTGCTGCGAATAAAAGATTACGCTTCTGTGCATACGACAATTCCGCCCTTTGAAACACTTAGCGCTCTCATGTGAAGTTTTCTTACAGAAAGTACACTTAGAACCACCTATGTAATTGGCGAGATCAGTCGCCGTAGGTAGAGAATCTTTCGAATGTCCAAATTCCTTATTCAGACGTCTGTGATTTTCGGTTTCTTTTCTCGGTCTAGGCCTATTTATCGAAAATCCTTCGACAGCAAGAGCTATGTGCTGTTCGTTTTCCACCTCATTTTCAGGAATAACATGAGACTTTTTAAACGGGCCTCAAGACTGGAATCTCCACAACGTTCAGCGACATTTGAATATGGGGTACGTTGCCATATACGAAGCAAATCTGGGGAAACTTGACTCGATTAACGGAAACAATATTGCAGCATATTTATCGCACGTTATACCGAGTGTCTCTAGAGATCGTAACTGAGTTTCTATTTGATCGTACAATATTGAGAGCTCAGTTCGATCAATCGTGGTAGCGTTTTTAATTATTAATTTTAATAATTCGCGCACATAAACCTCGATTTGAAGATCGTTTCTTCCATATCGCGCCTTGAAGCTGTCCACTATTTTCGAATAGTTTTCACCTGTGGAAGGAAAACTGTCCACTAACCGTCGCGCTCTGCTACCCGGCACTGTAGCTTGAATTAAATATTCGACCTTGTCACTAGAGTCTATCTCAAGGTCCTCGTGAATTTTTAAATTGTGACCAAAACGGAAGCCAGTCTTTTATGGTCCCATCGAACTTCTTGAATTCAAGAACAGGTAATTTAAATTTTCTCTTACCTTGAATTCCGTTTGTGCTAAGTCTTTCCGAACAAACGGACCTTGCTCCTGGTAACTGCTGTGTAATTACCTCATCAGTTCTTGCACTCAACTTGTTAAGCCTCCTCGAGTATTTCTCACTTGAGTCAAGCTCGGCCATAAGATCTGCCTCCTCGGCATCTCCGCTCAGAAGAGAATTGTAAATCTCTTCATCAAGCCTTTTCAATAATTCACACCTTTGTTGTAAATCATTAAGCGTCGCTTTCAAATCACTCGTTTTTGTCTCGGGCTTAACTAAATCACTCTCTAGCTCATTAGCTATCTTCGTGAAAGAGGCACGAATAACTTTGCGATTTCTCGTTTTCATCTCCATAACTCTTATTTCGAAAAGAAGAAAAACGCGACAATCCGTTCACAGCAAACACGTTTTGTCCTCGCAAAGTCCTATGAGAACCGTATCTCTCCTTGTAACTTTTTCACTTCACACACACTTATTTTCGAAACAAACCACGAAAAGTTCGAGAATCAGTCCTGTCACGGTCGCCACTATGTGAAATATTCACATTCACGCCCCGAAACTACCCGTCTCATGCAGAGCGTGTCGATTAATAAAAAGGCAATTAACAAATTCACCTCTTTATTTCACTCGTAACAATTCGTAGTTTTAAATAAGTACGATAACAAAAAGTGACAATATTTACAATGGATGCCTGGTAAACAAATATCTGACTTCAACCGAATTAGGAACACCGCGTCAATTCGAATATCTGTGAATAATACTTCGCGGTCTAATTACGGCTAACCGAAGTACTACTTGCTTCTAACAGGCTTTATACGGAACTGAACTGTTCTCAGGTCAAATAAATAGGGATTCAATATCCAAAAAGGTTCCCTTGACCGGAGACGAAAAACAGTCAAATACTGGTGCCATGAGATATTTGTCTACCCCACATGTGAAATACATACCCCAGATGTCTCTTTGTCTCGAATAGACGCCAGAGATTTCACAAGAAAATGTAATACATATCCCAGATATCTCTTTGTCTCGAAGGTCAAAGAGGTGCTAGGGGTATATGACAGAAAAAATGTGGCCAGGCCATATTATTATTCCTGGCGCCAACAAGCATCGTGAATCGTTTGTGCTGGTTGAGTCTTATCATCAACAATAGATTGCAAAGCTTTCTGAAAATTTTTATAACCTTCTGACAAAGCCTTAGTTCATCCGCTTTTGCGCACCACCTTGTGTCAGACACTTTCTTCACCAATAGACCCTTTCCAAAATGTTTCAGCATAACTGACCAGCGATGAGTTGACGCCGAAAAAAAGTTATGTAGTACCTTTACAAATTCCAAAAATGAAATTGCTCTAATGCAGCTCTCCACAGCACGTACTCCAACCAAATTCAGTGAGTGCGCTGCACATGGAACATAATGAGCGAGATTATTTATTTTTTTAATATGAGCCTGTAGACCATTGTAACAACCAGACATATTACATTGCAATGAATATTTTATTTATTGTTGAAAATGTAATTCCAAAAATCTGTTAGGGCCCTTAACTTATGTGGGACCCCTTGCTGGTGCGGGGCCCCCAGCTGACGCGGGGCCCCTAGGCAGTCGCCTACTCTGCCTAAAGGTTAATCCGGCACTGATTGGTAGAGGTGCAGAAGCTCCGATTCATTAGCCTCCTCGGTCATGTGATTTTAATCCCTTGGATTACAAAGTTTGGTCGTATCTTAAAGAAAAAGTTTATGCTGCAGAGGTAAATTCACCGCAAGATTTGAAAGATAGAATACAACGTCATTTTAATGATCTGACAGCTGACTCCGAACCATTTAGAAGATTAATGGATTCTTTAGAAAAAAGGATGGTCTTGTGTATTCGTGAAAACGGAGGACATTTTGAACACCTACTTTAATTGAAATCATATTTATGTTATTAGCCTCTTTTTGAATTTTCTGATTTTTTGTTTGATAAATACAATATTTATCATTATTTCATACGAACATCGGTTATCACTTCATAATTTTTAAATCAAAATACTCCCAATACTATTTACCAAGAGCACATTTTTTGTGTGAAATTGAATGATGTTTAAGTACGCTTGAAATTTTGCTCAATAAATGTAATACTAAAAAAGTTACGTTCAATACTACTTGGTACGAACCGTGTAACTAGCGCCCTCTACGAGAGACAGACATACAAATGAATTCATTGGACGTATCAGCTTCCAAAACATATTCGTATAAAATTTCATTACAATGTTGACAGTAGCTTCTGCAAAATTTTAAAAAATGTGTATAATTTTTTTTCTTCGAGGCCCTGTATCTTGAATACGGATGGCGTTACGAAAATTTTTTACTGAGCAAACCACAATTATTTTTCTGTTTTCTATCTATCCTAGAGAGGGGATCGTTTTTTTTGAAACACCCTGTATTCAAAGTAAACTGAGCGCTTTCGTTTAAAGTTAAATAATAGCTGTTAGGGTAGCGGCTAGAGTGGTAGTGATATCGAATTCATTTTTTAACCCGTCCAAGTGTTTTCTCCATCTCAAAGACCTATGATGTAATACTGAGTCACTTGTATGATGTTAAAGCGATGAAAAAAAATACACTCGTGCAGGAAATTGAATTGCCTTTCCAACAAGGTTCCATATTCAAAAATGAGAGTAGTGATATCAAACTCATTTGAACTCTTTTATTTGTTTGATGACGAGATATTGTTGATGATGGAGCTCGTGTTGAATGATTGTTTGGGCTATTACCATCATCTATTGTGGATGTAATGATTTCCGACGTTTCGATAGACATCTTCTGTCTTTATCAAGGAGAAAAGTAAGAAACCTTTTGAAAATTATCAATTTTCAAAAAGTCAATTGACAGAAGTCATGAAAGAAAATGAACGATGTTATATATTCATCTGTGATATGATGATCTTTTTAAGTTGGATCGAACTATCGGCGTCCAAACTTCTGGCAGATCTATCTAATTCCTAAAGGTCTCAGAGTGAAACTTCCTGTCAAAGGTTATAGAGCAGATAGGATTTCAAAACGGACAAGTCAAGCCCTTATGAGAGAAAGACTGAATCAGCATCGATTCAACAAAGCCAAATTACTTACAACATGCGAGAACCTTAGATGTAGCATTCAATCAAAAACTGATGCTGAAGATTATGAAAATATTCTGGGAGCTATTAAACATAGCTATGAAAGAATATATGAAAAACAAAAACAAGTCCAGAAAAGGAAAATGGAGAAACTTATGAAGGAGTCGAGAAAATATGAACCCTTAGATCATTCAAAAACCGTGATCAATTTGTCTAATAAGAACTTAAGTGAAGATCTGATATCTCTCCTCAACAAGGGTCTCAAGTTCTCTATAGCCCCTAAGACGATACCAAAAATTGAAATCATGTTGGCGGCAGAAGAAACTGCACAAAAAAATTCGAGAACCTGAAAAAGCCGAAGAGTACAGATGGAAAATCAGAACCTTGTTAGACATGAATAACAAAACACCTCTACCCAATATAAATAAAGCTGAACAGAGAGCATTAAAAGATCTTAACTCGGATAGTTCCATAAAGATACTTCCAGCAGACAAAGGAAACGCCACTGTAATTCTAGATGTTGGCTCTTATAATCAAAAAATCAATGAATTATTAGAAGCAGGAAAATACAAAAATTAAAAAGGACCCTACCACCACAGTTGAAAAGAAGATTTACAAAATCCTTTATAAATATCGAAATGAATTTCCAGATCAATTCATTAGATCAAGACTTACACCTCACTTCAGTAAACCACCACATTTATATGGTCTACCAAAAATACACAAAGCAAATATTCCTCTAAGACCAATTGTGAGTTCAAGAAATTCAGCATGCCACCAATTGGCTAAATTTCTGTTGAAAATTATATCACTATTAAAAAGTAATTCAACATCGATGATAAGAAACACGAAACACTTCATAGAAATAATGAAACATCAAGAAATCATGGAAGAAGACGTTATGGTCATCTTCGACATTACCAGTTTGTTCACTAATATTCCGACAGATAAAACACTTATCATAGTTAGGAAAAAGCTTGAAGAAGATCCAACCCTTAGTGAAAGAACTACACTAAGCGTGAATGCAATTATGGAAATGCTTTCTATTTGTATTGAAACAACATATTTCCAATTTGAAGACATCTTTTATCAACAAGAATTTGGAATGGCCATGGGTTCACCACTATCACCAAATTCAGCTGATTTATATATGGAAATTTTCGAACAGAAGGCATAAGAAAAATATATACTTAAACCCAAACTGTGGAAAAGATATGTAGATGATACTTTCATTATTTGGCAACATGGAAGAGATCTATAGATGGATTCCTTCAATATCTAAACAATCAAGAGGAATCAATTAAATTCACAATTGAAATCGAGAAAGACAGACAACTTCCATTCTTAGATGTACTCGTACATAAACAAAATGGAATCCCAAGAAACACTGCGTATAAAAAGCCAACGAACACAGGACAATATCTACATTTTGATTCAAACCACCAACTAAACACTAAATGGGGAGTAGCAAAATGTTTATTTGATAGAGCAATAAATATTTGTTGCACTGAAGAAGACCAAAATGAAGAAATAAATAACATCTCGAAAACTCTTCGAAGCAATGGCTACCGCAAAAGATATTAGAAAAAGTTAGACGAACAAGAGAAAGTCAACCTGAACCAACAGATATAAATCAGACCATTAAAACCGTGATTCCTTATGTAAAAGGTTTGTCGGAGAAAATGAGAAGAATAGATACAACGACTGCATTCAAAACTCAAGACACTATCAGAGCTAAACTTACAAAAGTTAAGCCCAATAATGAGACACAAAGGACAAAGAACTGCATATATGAATTACCTTGCGAGTGCGGAAGATCTTACATCGGAGAAACTAAACGCCCTCTGAATGTACGAATAAAAGAACATCAGAAGCTTCTACGAGTACTAGACAGCGACAAATCCAGGTTGGTCCAACATACTGTAGATGAGAATCATCGTATAAAGTGGGATGAAGCATCAATAATATCCAAAGAAGAAACACTTGCAAGAAGAAAAATCAAAGAAGCAGCATTTATGAAAATAACACCTGATTCCATAAGTGCTCCATCTATAGATCTGCCAGAAGTTTGGACGCCGATAGTTCGATCCAACTTAAAAAGATCATCATATCACAGATGAGTATATAACATCGTTCATTTTCTTTCATGACTTCTGTCAATTGACTTTTTGAAAATTGATAATTTTCAAAAGGTTTCTTACTTTTCTCCTTGATAAAGATAGAAGATGTCTATCGAAACGTCGGAAATCATTACATCCACAATAGATGATGGTAATAGCCCAAACAATCATTCAACTCTTTTATGTGTTTCCCTTTCAACAAAACTTTATCTGTTCAAGTGATTTTTTCGTTATTTCATCCAAAAGCTCAGAATTCGCGGTGGAAAGTTATGGATGGTCCACCCTGCACATCGAAAATCGAGCTAAAAGAAAACTATCTTGAGAAATAAATATAAAAAAATTCCGAAAAACCGACCCAAACTCGGGTACTTATCGATCCATACTCTTAGAACGTGATTGGAGTTGGTGATCTGAAATCTGTGATTTTTATAACTGATACAGTACCAAATGCGATAGAGAATACATCGTCTGAAAATTGTAACAGAACGCTATTTCAACATCCCAGCTTCTTCGTAGCTCGAGTACGGAGCCCATTATGCTATTTGTTTTATAATAACATTATGATGATAAAATTTAATTGTGTTATCTGGAATCTATTAAATTAATGTCAGTTGTTAAACGCTCACCTTGAATTGGTACCTAAATTATTATGAAAAGAATATAAATACCTAATTCTGAATTATTCAAGCAATATTCCAATGTTCAACAGATATTTCCATGAATTGAATTGTCCCTGCATCATTTCATTACCGATATCCTTTATTTGCTCAAATGTTATCTTTTGCTTATCTAAATTACATAACACAGGTAATTATGGGATGATTTGATATGTGCTACCTTTCTAATAGGTAACCATTTTTCTAATCATGTTAATTTCTAAGTGATAACAAAGCAATTTTTTTCCTAATTTCGAATTACGCTGGATATTTTCTTGATTATAAAATAAACCAAAATGATTTAAATTGCATAAAACATGTTAATTTTGAAATGATCGTTTGAAAACTTTAAATGCATTCTTTACTCTCTGAATGCATACCAAAGAAAGCATCTTATACTGGGCGTTTCACCTTAAAATGGGTAAAATTCCAAAGACAACAGAAATATGAATTTTAGATAAGAAATTTACCTTTATCTTTGGGAAATAATCTACTGTGTGAAAATCATTGTGGTCATTTATATCCAAGCTGGACTGAATATATAGGAATTTTCACACAGCAAATTGTACAGTTGTTTATTAAAATTTCAGCCAACCTGTAAACGTAATAAAACAAAAATTTGTTTTAGCATAAACAAAATTATTCGAATAGAAGAAATGCTTTATTGGACATACAACAAATAATACTCTACAAAATTTCCAGGAAGGCTTTAGGAAAAAAGGAATTGTTCAGATCAAGTTTTCACCTTACAACATTCATAGAATTAGGCTTCAATAACAGGTTGGAAACAGGAGCTGCTTTCATTGATTTATCTTCGGTATATGACACTGTGTGAAAAGATGGATCAATTTTCAAACTTTATACCCATCTGAAATCTGGAAAAATGGTAAGATTATTAGAAAATATTTCTGCTGATAGAAGGTTTCGTGTTTTTGTTGATAATAAGAGTAGCAAATTCAAAACATTGAAAAACGATCTTCCACAAGTATCAATTCTAGCATCTTCACTTTTCAATTCATATCTCAGTGATTTACCCAGAAATTTGTTTATGCCGATGACATTACTATTGCTTACCACCATTCGGATTTCCATACTCTGGAAAACATACTGTCATCTGTCATCAATACTTGCAAAACAGAGGTATCTTGTTTCTACTTGAATAACCATGAGAAATCTAGGAAATTAGCAGTAACTTTCAATGATTCTTCTATCGATCATAATTTCTATCCTGAATACTTATGAGTTAAATTAGATTCATCTCTCAATTACAAGGCTTATTCAGATGATCTGAGCCTAAAACTGAAAGCTAGGAATAATATTCTTCAGAAATTAGTTGGATCATCTTGGGGTGCGGATGCTTCCACTCTTCGCACAGCATGTCTAGCCTTAGTCTATTCTCCAGCTGAGGTTTGTTGCTGTGTTTGGTTCAATAGTGCACATACACAAAAAATCGACGCACAATTGAATACAGTCATGAAAATAATTACTGGCACCATAAGATCTACACCGGTTCATTGGTTACCAGTTATGTCTAACATTGTCCCTCCCCATATTCGCTGACAGACTGCAGCTCTGAACCCTTGGAACAAATATCATACTCTTCCTGATTTATTTCCAATTATTTTATACATTTCACAAAATAGGATTACCAGATTGAAGTTACGTAAACCGTTATGGTCTAATACGTTGTTTTATATGAACATTAGCGATATAGAATTATGGAAGATTGAGTGGAACCCTCATGAAATGTTTAGTAAAAATCTCATTTCTGATCCTTCAGAAAAAATTTCGGATTTTAATCTTCCAAGAAAAATTTGGAGAATTTTTCTATTCAGATGAAACTCCAACAATATCTCATCTCATCAATAATTGTTCTATATACAAATTTCAAGATGATTTTAGGGCTATTCATGATGTTTCCAATTCTTTCTTGGAATGGGTTATAACTTTCAAACAGATTTGATACGTATATTTTGTATTTTTGTTTTTTTATTTTCAGATTTGATGTGGGCAGCTTGAAGAAGCCTCTGTGTTTATTCATAAAAGACCAGTTGTGTAGAAAAAAGTCCCTCAAATATATTTCAGCTTATTTTCGTACACACAACAACATATATTCGTGGAGCCAGGATTTTTTTACTGGGGTTTCTTCCCTAGGCTTTCATGTCACACAACGAAAAATTGTAAGCCAAATGTTCACTGCATCAATTTTAACCATAGGTTCTTGAGATCAAAAGAAAGACTTTTCTCCCATACCATTTTCCCATTTTCAGCTGCGTTAAAAAGTTATAAGCATTTTAAGTTTTCACATTGGGCAAATACCCTGTCACGGTTTCAAAATTCCCGCTCCAGTTAGTACCTACGAACCGAACTGGTGGCGTTGGTCGCAGTAGTTTACCAGCTTATCTCGTACGTTTCAGTGAACGCTGTTATCGGTGGTCTTAGTCTGTCATACCAAAGATTAACTTACAAAGATGGAGCACTCCGGCCTTTTTCTCGTCAACGATTCAATGACCTTGAGAATTCTATCGTTGAAAAAAGGGGCGGGACTAATAAGAGAAGGATATATCTCTCTCTTTTCTCCAAATTCGAATTTAAACCGCGAAACAATTCACCGGGTATTTCTGAATATCATAGCAAATCCTTAATTAAATCAAAACCTTTGAATTAAATGGCATGTTTTATAAAACTTGTCTATGAATTCTTTTCCCTCCATTCGAAAATTTTTAATGATAGTGTGATATATGGAGTAAAAGTTATCGCTGATTTTGTATAGGAAATCTAGAATTTCATTCCGCACGGGTTTTCATATTTGAATTAAGCTTTTTCATAGCTCTGCAGAGAAGTCTGGTTTGTAGATAAAATGAGTGAAACCAAGGGAAAATGTTCAGTTAAGTACTGTTCGAATGTTTCGGGTGTGAGATTCTTTAGATTTCCCAGTTCAGATGACCGTCAACGAGCCCTGCAATGGAAATTGGCCTGCAGCGATGCGACAATTCTGAGGAAACATGATTTGCAGTGATCACTTCGAACCTTATTTAATGACTGGCCGCTACTTAAATAAAACAGCTGTTCCTACTTTGAACCTGTTTAAGAGACCGAAAAGCTTTGATATAGGTACACAAACCGATAGAATAGGAATCGATAAGAGAACTCAAACATGTTCCACAAATGGTAAACTGCAATGTGCAAACATCACAAAACATGAAAGCCGCTGCCACTACATCTCCTCATCAACTGCTAATCCAAAAGCTGAGAACTATCGCTTTTCATCATTCTTGCTCAGTTTCCCTACAAATATATGCTAAATTTGTTTTTAAAAATTAGAATTTTTTACATAATGAAGTAGTCAAATCAAAATTTACAGAATGATGAATGTAACAAGAGGCAAAATAAAAAAATTAGAAAGTTCAATATACTGCAGCACAAATGATGTTAAGTTAATATTTCTCAGTGTTTTCTTCCAAAAGTTACCGTTCAACTGGATATCAAGTTCAGGAATCTGATCCCTTTGTATGTATGAATATTTTTATAGAATAGGAAATTGATCTTTTATGTTTTTTTTATGTTCTGAGAATGCTTAAGATGGAACCGAGATAATTATATAACAAAGATTGATAATGCTGAAGGAAACTTGACTACAAATTTTTAATGAATTTCTTTAACTTTTGATGTAACTATATGAAATGAATTATAAAGAAAATTTCCTTTTTATTTGTTGTCCTCTTGTTTTAGCCCATTATTTAGACATTCAATACATGAAAGTAAAATTATTGTCTAGAATTGGTAAAAATTTTGATCAGCAAAATTCACAAACTTTTATGATTACAATTATTCGTCAGCTTATTTTGTGTAACTTTGAAATTGGTGAAACAATTCATAAGACAGGAATTAACTTCTTCGTAAGAAGTTTGTCATCAATAATCAAAGGACTTCTAACTTGCAAACATAATATAATGGTTCCATTAATATTTTGATGAAAATATATTATACGTTATTCTTACATTCTTGTATTAGGAAATACTTGAAAATTTTTAAGAAAAGCTTAAAAAAAAATTTTCATCCACATATAATAAGATCAATTAAAAAAAAATTTATTCTTCTCATACGATTTTGGAAAAGGATGTTTCTTATTCGTTTGTTCACAAAACTGCAGTATTAGTTGAACTATATGTGAGTAACATTACTATTTAATTCGTCCATTGTGTCAAATGATATTTTCTTGTTTCTTATGAATTCTCTCTGGTTTTCACACATATTCTACAGGAAATAAATGTACTGTTATTGAACTCTTCCTCAAAGTTGTATGGCAATGACCTACAATTTTAGAAGATGTGAACTTTTACAATTTTCTCAGTTGAATTGTTGTAGCTCTAAATTATAAGATATTTTAGTAATAAATTAAAATAGATTGCAAATGATGAAAATACAAATTAACAGTGGAAATATTGCTACTCACGAAATTGCGTATTGGTTCAGAAACGCTTGTGATGAAAGAAAAGTGCTTTCATATTTCCTAATAAATAAAAAAATGATTTTTCAAATTCTTCATGTCGCTTAAAATCCTTTACTGTTTAGATTCCTGCTACAGGAACTAGGAACCGATTGGCTATCTTATTGCACGTGACAACGAAATGTGATTTCATTGGTGTTGCCTCGATTTACATTGCTCTTATGGTATTTTGAGTCAAGGGAGGAATCGTTTTATGCGATTCTGTGGTTTCGCTTCGAAATACGTGAACAAAATTTTCAGTACTAATTTGACAGAGTGCACCCTCTTGTTTCTACTCTTTGGTCATACTGTCATTCTGTGCCTGTGACGTAGGTTGTCAATTACATCGTTCTTTCCGCATTTTTGGTTGAAATATCCTGGAATAATTAATCGCAATTTTGCGGATCTGAACAGGATTTTAACTGAAGCCCTGAGAGAAATCTTATCATGTTGGTTTGGTTTGTTCGTTGGTGAGATTTTTGCGCTTTAGCGGAGTGGCGTATTTGTTTGGAGAAACGACGTGGAATTGGTGAGTTAACCTATGTTTGTCACGAGGTATTTTAAGATTTTTGTTCGTATTTTAGCATCGTTCTGCTTCGAATTGGGAATTGTTATTGTACCGTTGCGAGGTACCGCAGATTCTGAACTGTCTTTGAAGTCTTCGAGCTGTTTGTCTAGGCTGTCTTTGAATTACCGTCGAACTGCCGTGGGAGCTGTCTTTGGGGACCTCCAACAGACTTCGCCATCTAAGATACCACACGTGTCGTCTACCCAGGGCGCATTACTGTGAGAAATTCTACTACGTTGGCCCAGGAATATATTTGAGCCCAGTTTTCATCTACGAGACTACAAGCCACGACCTAGACTGTTATAGAAGGTTAGTCTGTAGAATTTAGTTAAGATTGATTAGTTTCAAAGAGGCCCAATTCAGTGAATACTGTTCAGTACATAAAACCGACCTATCGAGAAGGTCGCTTAGATATAAGTAAAGAGCTATTTGTGACGATTACCATCGAGGCTCTAAGTATATACCTTGGGGTGATATTACTGTCTGTTTAGTAAGAGATAAAGCGTTATATCGAATATTCGGGTTGTGAAGTAAGAACTAGTTAGTGATCTACCTTCTGTAAGATATATCCTCGTTTGAGGAACCTTGTGTATTTCATTTGGGCTCATTATATTATTAAATAATTGCTCTATATTCTTTCTACCAGCCACTACCTCCTGCTTGTGTGATCGGGCTCGTTTGGCATCCTGAGAGTGCGTTCGTTAATTTTCTCTCTTTTGCGACCCTGAGATCTTTAGTGTACTTTCCTCTTTTTTTTTTCTTTGTATTATCATAAAAGAGAGTGGCGCCCCTTTATAAGTAGTCTCAGCTCTAGAGCTAGCCGAGGAGGTACTTTGTGCACTCTCTGGAGCCGAGTGGGTTTGGTGACAACCCCTCTGTAGTCTAATTTAGTTTGAATGAAAATTATCTTCCACAGCATCCAGTACTGAATCTGAATTGTTTAAAAACGTTATTTTTCCTCTAAGAAATGACTCACTCACCAATAAAGATGAGGAATGATTTTATCTGCAAAAAAGATTAATGATTCTAGGAAGTACAAGATACGGACCTTTAGTTCAAGTGATATTTGTTTTTCAAGTTATTTAACCAATCTGTACAGTAGTAGTGCGAAACCCACAAGAAATGGAATAAATCTATTGATGCCAAAAATGCACAACTGTTATCAAAAACCTTCTACAAGAGAACATTTTAATTGATATTGTTGTTTGAATATAACCGGTGAAAATGCAATTTTTATGAAATTTTACACCCTATAACTTTTGAACGTGGCCAAATTTGGAGAAATGTTATAGGAAGAAAATGACCTGGAGAATACGGTGGGTGACGTAGCAATTCGAGAATTTCTGTGGTTGTTCTTATTGACTTGTGACACATTCTTGTTTAATGAACAACTTTTTCTTTTTCTGATGAGGTCTTTTGCGGCAATTTAATAATAGCTGTTGATTGTTTTCCGATGTTGTAAGTATAGAATTATAATTTGGGCATTAATCATCTTATATTATTGTTCATCTTCCCAACCATTTCAACAGGTATCTTATGTCGTTTTCAACGTAAAATTAGCTTTTACAAAAGTAGGCGATTTAAAAAAAAATCACTTAGCTGGATTTTGTAGACTTCTCCAAGTTACATCGAACAATTGGCCTCCAGACTTCCGCAATTCAATTGATGGTGCACTTATGGGATTGAGAGAGAAAATTTATACCTGTGCATTTCAATATAAATAATAATAATAATTGTCTTTATTTACCCAACAGGAATATCCCAATCACAGGGTAAAGTAATAAATATTTGTACACTATAATATAATAATAATAATACGTTTATTGCAATATTATAAATTTCATACAAAAACTAACCACTCCCATAAAAGATTAAATAAAAATATATATTGCAAACGGTCTCACATCAGTATAACTGTTATTACTGTGACACCGAAAAATCTTACAATTATGTAAAAAATAATTACAAAAACTCTAAAAAACGAATTCATTGACGTTCCACATCCGTGCCAACAAAACTCGTCATGGATTGAGCACCCCCCGAGGAGAAAGACACAACATCGAATACAACAAAATTTCAGACAGTAAGTAACCTCAAGATCCACACTATGCCCCCGAAGGGAGGAGCAGTTTACGATAATTGGACTTCACCTTCGGTTTGCAGGACTTGAGATGTGCAGGTAAGCGATTATATAATGAATATACATTGAAGGAAAAAGAACGTCGAAATAAGGCAGTTCTAAAAACAGGTGGAGAAATCATACTCCGGAACCTTACATTAACATTATGCATATTCGACCTGAAACGTATTTTGTTATACAAATACGGTGGTGATTCAAAGCATATAATTGAACGAAATAAAACTGCAGAGTTAAAAAGACTTAAAACGAGGGAGTCAGTAAGCAATATTTTCAGCTTCTGCGGTAGGAAATGCCTATGGGGGTAAAGACCCCTCAATGCAGTGTAGGCCCTCTGAACACATAATGATATATGCTCAGTGAACCGAAGTTTAACGGCTGAAATTTCACTGCCATCGCCAAAAAGAATACAACAGCTGTGTGTCATCGGCATACCGAAAGTCAATACAAAACTCAAGTCCACTAGTAATGAAGATAGTATATATACAAAAAAGAATAGGGGCAAGTACCGAACCCTGTGGGACCCCACATTTGACAGTGCCAGTTTCAGACCTTCCCGAGGAAGTCTCCACATACTGACACCGATCTCGAAGGTAATCACGCATTAACTCAATGGCAGATGAAGAGAATCCAATGTGCCTCAACACTGCAATAAGTATCTACAAAGTAAAATACAATCTTCTGAGAACAGATAGATCCTCGAATTCTGCCGTTGCTCTTAGTACAAATCCTAATGTTCTGCTAGCTCTGGTACATATCTCTTCAATGTGGGGAATGAAACTGAAAGTAGAATCAAACAAGACTCCAAGATCATGAATCTCTGATCCATCATGGCTATGAAATAGTCGCCCATGTGATAGCCGAAGTTGACTGGTTGCGATTTTCTAGTGAATGTGATTTTAAAACACTTCTCCATGTTGAGTATCAGCCTGTTGCGCACACACCACTCGTTAATATATTCTAGGCTTGACTGAAGCAGTAGTGAACCAAAACATCCATTATCCTCTGGTAAATTTTAAAGTCGTCCGCAAATGCTAACGCTGGACATTAAATTAATGACCTTCCTTTCAAATTTTGAAAGTAGCGATTCGAGTTTCCTAACAAGACATTCGGGTGGGCGCATGCGCAGTTTAGAGACTACCCTACATATTCGAAGGCGTCAAACCTTAGGTACAATGTTGACATCAAATTTTTTATTACGTTCACAGTAATTTTAATTTATCGTTGAAAATTGGCTTCCGCGTGCCATAACCTTGTTGAGGTTGAGAGTATAGCTCTGCAAGTTAATAAAATAAAATAGTAAAATTTTAAGCGTAGGTATATATTATAGATTTGAAAGAATTGTTATTGAATATTTACACTTCAAAGCGTTGATTCCAATTGAAATTATCTTCGAAAGTTAATTTTCCAAGAAATTATACCTTTCTTGACTAATTACTTTTCAGGGACTTCTTTAATCGTTGTCAATTAAAAAAACTCAGATAATCGCCATAAAATTTATTCGTTTCGTTGAGACTTTCCTGTATACCTATAAAATGAGATAGTGTGATAAAATGATTGTTAGGGCTATTACCATCATCTATTGTGGATGTAATGTTGTCCGACGTTTCGATAGACATCTTCTATCTTTATCAAGGAGAAAAGTAAGAAACCTTTTGAAAATTATCAATTTTCAAAAAGTCAATATTGACAGAAGTCATGAAAGAAAATGAACGATGTTATATACTCATCTGTGATATGATGATCTTTTTAAGTTGGATCGAACTATCGGCGTCCAAACTTCTGGCAGATCTATAGAAGCAGCATTTATGAAAATAAGAAGATGTCTATCGAAACGTCGGAAAACATTACATCCACAATAGATGATGGTGATAGCCCAAACAATCATTCAACACGAGCTCCATCATCAACAATATCTGGTCATCAGTGTGATAAAAGTTCCAACAAATTCAATACCTTGGCTATAAACCCAATCATTTTCTTATGTTAACATAAAAAAATCACAGTTATGTTGTGAAAATTTTCTCTTTATTTGTTACTTACAGTCTTGTATTAATAACATTCATTAACTGAACAACATTCCATAACCACGTAATTATAATTTTTTTATAAAAAAAAATGGATTATTTCAATCAAGTTCCTTCTTTTTTGGAACTTCTTAAAGAAGTTTCATCTGTCATGAAAATACATTTTTTTGTATTAATAGTTATTGTTTATGGACGTTCTTCTCATAGTTCTATTATTCAAATAATTGGTCATCTTTTTTCTCCATGAATTGAAAGAAAATATGTTTCATCAATATTATCATTGCTTATTACATTAACAATTGGTTATAGACAAATTATTACCTTTTCTTCATGTTTTTCCGATAGTTTTAAAAATTTCAAAAATGTGTGCATTATAATACCGAAAAGTCTTGATTGGGTTCCAAATATAAATAATGGTCTCTTACAAGTTAATTTGCCAAGCACCAACTTCTTTGACACCATTTTGACCTCTGATTTAGTCTTAATTTGCGTTTCATAAACTCAATGTGACACTTGACATACAATTTACCAGAAATATTTGACCACTATGTTAACTGAACGAAAGGTCAAATTAAAACAGTTGAGCACCCTTCAAGCTTGTGAAAAATGACAGTTGATCATAGATCTAACAGCTCATTAGTGGATTTCTATGTTGATCAGCCTTCCAGTAACGGCCGTAATGCTGATAGAAATAAGGTAGTGAGAACTGCAGCAGAGAGTATACGGCCGACTGCATGGACCCCCAAGTTTGACCCTGTATACTTCAACTACTATCAAGAATTCAAACCCAATTGATTGAGACCATTTTCGTCTCTATATTCGCTGTTTTACTGTCGCGCAAAAAACCAACCACAGTTTTTCTACAATTGGAAACTCAAATTTCCTTTCCTTAAGATAAATGCCAAAATCATATAGAAATAGATAACACATTTTCAGTAAGGTCTTGTAATTTGAGGTACCCTATTTATTCAAGGCCAAATTACAGAAATATTGTCTGCTGGTAACTGAATCATAACGTCGAAGGGATTATCATTGAAATCTTTTGAGAGGGGAAGTATGGTATGAAATGAAAGGTTTCGGCAAATGTCAGTGAAATTAATTTTCTTTCGGACGTCTTCATAAATGGATCTTTCAATGAGATGGTATGATGCTAAAATTACAGGATCTTCTGAATAAACTAGTCAACAAAAAATTTTTTTTGTATGTAACATGAAAACTTTTGTCTAGTTATGTTTAGGATAAGGATATTAGAAAAAAAATTAAAATGCTTTCGATTTATTGCTTCATTAATATGACTTTATGATTTTCGTCTGTATTTTGCTTCAGGAACGTCTCATTTCAATGTCCAACAGTAATCCGCTAACATACGTGGGCTCCACTGGCCCTGATATCGTTTTCTATGGTAGAAATGTCTTGATGGAATCTTTCACCGTGTTCATCGCTGACGGCGACCAAATTTTCAGAAAAGAAGTCTATATGTGAATGCAGAAAATGTATTTTCGATGACATATTACAGCCCAAAGCCTTAAGTAGATAGAAGCTCCGCGATAACACATTAATAGTCACTTGATCGGTGATTTCCTAGAAAATTAGAAGTTACTCTCATGAAAGATTCCAAAGCTAATTTTTCTAAACTAGTAAGCTTTTCTTAGAATGTATCATCTTTCATCAGTTGCTTGAGTTGGGAGCCAACAAATATGCCCTCTTTAATTTTTGCTTCACTCAGCTTAGGAAATTTTTCTTTTAAATATAAAAAGCCGTCACCACTCTTATCCATAGCTTTTACGAAATTCTTCATAAGCCCAAGCTTTATGTGTGAAAGTGGTAGAAATACATTTTCAGACTGCACCAATGGAGGATTTCTGATATTTTTTATCACGGAGTAAGAGTTTTAAAACCACAGTATTTTTTATACCCAAGTTGTAATTCTTAAATTAGGGCAATCACCTTCAAATCCCCACAAAATTTCCAGTTGAGTTCGTTATACTGAATTTTTTTCAAGATAAACTTGACGTTTCATAAGATAATTTTAGGAATAATAGGATAATTTAGGAACTTTGAAAAAAATTCCAAATGAATCAGAACATAGTTCAAAAAACATAGAAACCCTGACAATTGGTATCAAGTCATCAGCAAAGAACATAATGAATGCTGACTTGGAAAAAGGAATTTTGAGTGTATTACATCAGAATATTCAATCTTCAAGAAATAAATTATCAGACCTAGAGGTCTTTATACACAACCTCAAGCAATTACCTCGAGTAATATGCCTCACGGAGCATTGGTTCCCAGGGGATACCATTCTCTCAACAAATCTCCCTAACTACAGAGTTGCCTCACACTATTCAAGACAAACACCATATTAGGGATCCTGCATCTATGTCTCTGCGGAGACAGACTTCATGGACATTATTATTATTATTATTACAATGATGACAGAGTTGAGGCAAAGCCTAAAAACTCACAAAAACTAACAAAAAAAATTACAAAATTTGAGCGTTCGAAAAAAAAACATAAGTACTGTTTTCTACTGAAAAAAAAACCTCTATAAAATTAAAAATACTGAATAAATAAGTACTAAGAAAGACAGCACTATTGCATCTCCAGCCATCGGTCGTAAGAGTTCTTGAAATTGTTCACCGAACCGGAACTGACAACACTCTCGGGCAAACTGTTCCAAATGTCGAACACACGGTTGGGAAGGAAATGCTGGCTGTGGAACGAAGAAAATTTCTCCTTCTTCAGCTTCAGCGAGTGCCCACGCAACCTCTCGTCCCGATTGAGCACGAACAGGTCCCGCAAGTCCACCCCGAAAACACCACGGAGGCAGCGGTAAGCGACAATTAGATCACCGCGCGTCCGACGGGCAGCGAATGACTCCAGGCCCATAATCGACAGCCTCGTCCCGTAGCTGGGACGGACCACACCATACGGCACGCGCGTAACCCTCCTCTGGAATTTCTCCAGGATATCACAGTCTCGGCGCAGCACTGGACTCCAAACCGGCTCGGCGAACTCCAAATTGGGTAGAATGTATGACTTATAAAGAGCACTGCACGCGACCGGATCGCACCTAAAGAAAGTCTTCCGGACAAGAAGAAGGTACCTTCGCGCCCCACCGATGTTATGTGCTCAGACCATGTGAGATTCTCGGTTATAATAACCCCAGATCAGGTGCCTTCTGACAGAGGAGAGCTGTCAACCACAAAGCATGTAAGGGATATGGGGATTGTTGATACCCATATGTAAAACCGCACACTTTTCCTTATTTAAAGGCAGCTGCCAGTCCTCGCACCAACGTGCTATTGACAGCAAGTCTAGCTGCAACATTCCATCACTGGGAATTCCGTATAACATTGTGTCGTCCGCAAACTGGGAGCAGTTAGATGTAATACAGGTGGGCAAGTCAGCTATATATAGAAGGAAAAGAAGTGGTCCCAGCACCGAGCTCTGGGGTACACCACTGGTAACAGGCTTAGATAATGAAAAGGAACTGCCCACCCTGACCTGGAATGAGCGCCCAGACAGAAATGCCGCGATCCAAGAAAGAAGGCCACCACGAAAACCTAAATGCTCGAGCACATGCAAGAGACGCCGATGAGGAACCCGGTCGAAGGCACGTGAAAAATCTAAATAAACTATGTCTACAGAAACCTTCATGTCTAGGGATCTAGACCAATCATTGACGCACTCCAGCAGGTTGGTTATAACTGAACGACCGAGAAGAAAACCATGTTGGCATTGGGGATGATGTTATTTTTCAAGGCAAAATTCAATGCGCTGTCAAGTATAATTCTTTCACAAACTCTGGTGACGATAGGAACCAGACTAATCGGACGATAATTCAATGGGTCCAACTTGTTTCCCCTCTTGAAAATGGGAGTAACTAAGGCAGTACGCCAAGATGTTGGAAGCGAGGATGTCACAAAGGATCAGGAGAATATTCTTGATAGGGGCAAAGACAGAGAGTGAGCACAACTCTTGAGAAGTTTATATGGAATTCCATCACCACCAGGCGAAGACGATGCATTGAGAGCCAAAAGATGTTTCTCGACCAAACAAGGGGGAAAGTCAACATTGGTCAAAGTAAAGTTGACCCGGTTTCTATTGATTCCAGGGGGGTAACCTGTCTCTAAGGTGAAATCAGCAGCAAAGGCGTCAGCCAGGATATTTGCAGTCTCCTCGGGGTTCGCACATGCACGGCCGTTGGGGTCGAGGACCAGAGGAATGTCAACTTTGGAATCCATCGACGATCTTACATATTTGAAGAAGCGCTTCCTATCTCCAGACTTGACCAATCTCGTTTCAAACTCCTTTTTATCAGCAGATATTGTGCAGGCAAGAAAATTCGAATAGTGACGATGTGCATCATAGTCCCGTTGTCGCCTCCAGCGAATAAATTCACAGTCATGTCAATTATGGTATAATGTTCTGGGGGTCAACGAGTGGAAGTAAGAGCATTTTCATACTGCAAAAGAGAGCAATTAGAACTACGTTCAATTTAAAATATAATGAATCCTGCCGATGGCTGTTTAGAGACCATAAAATACTTACGATTCCTTCCCTCTTCGTATACAATGTATTGTGTTATGTACATCAAAATTGGAGAGAATTCCCGACCAATGCCGTCAATCATGTGTATGAAACAAGAAATAGAGACCTCTTGCGAACTCCAATGCATCGTTTGAAACGGACGCAGCAAGGGATCGATTACTGGGGTCCCAAATTATATAATAGGTTGCCTTCTGAGTTTCACTGTAAGTCTCATATGGTTTTCAAGAAATATGTAAAAAGGTTGCTTCTGGATGAGACAGTGTATTCTGTTGAGGACTTTTCGTTGGACGGAACTGTGGCTGATGTGTGTGATGGATAAAATATTGTTGCAAACATTTAATCACATGTTTATTTTGATGTTATTTTTATTTTGAGAAATTGTGTTATGCTCTATATTTTATATCTGTGATCTTTACCTTGTTTTTAATGTGTTTTTGATTGACCCCATTTGTAATTTTGATTGCAAATAAAGAGTATTATTATTATTATTAAATCGCTGCCATATCGCCTTTTTTTTGTGCCTGATCATCCTAAGAATCCGCTCATTAATCCAAGGCTTAGAAGGAATCCTCGTTATCATCTTCAAAGTAGAGCACTCATCACTTAACCAGGTCAGAACCCCCACAAAAAGGTTCCACATCGACTCAACATCGGTCGCGGTCGCAAAAATATCATCCCAGTCAACACCACTGACAGCTCACTGCAACCTTGCGTAATCTATAACCCTGATTGATTTCCTAACCCTAGAGACCCCCCGCAACTGGAGCTGCAATGTGGAGAGAATGATGACATGGTCCGATTTCCCAAGAGGAGGATGGTGTTCCAGATCAGAGACCAAATCAACATCATTGACCAGTATGAGGTCCAACAAAGATGGCTCCTGTAGGTTGCGAAAACGGGTAGGTTCCTTCACCAACTGAACAAGGCCAGAATCACGGAAGGCCTCCACATATGGACCAGATGTCGAATTATAAGCCCTACCGGAGAGTGGCCAGTCGACATCGGCCAGGTTGAAATCTCCAGCAATAAAAAGGTTACGTTTAGTCGTTGAGAGATCTTCGAGGAAGGCAGCCATATCAGCATCAGAGCTGGAAGCTCGAGGTCTATAGACACAGGTGACATGGACGAGCTAAAGAAATTGACTGCGAAGGGCCACTGTGTGCTATGTGCAAGTATCAGTAAGAACCTGAAGAAAATAGTCATTTCAGTATATAGGCCCCATCTGGAGAGTTACATAAATTTCTTGAACTCTTGACATTGACTCTGGACCACACACGAAAGTACAAAAATTTCAAAACAGTATTAAGTGGCGATTTAGCTACACCCTCTAAAATAGTAAAATTTTTCAAGATCTTTTACTAACCTATAACCTTGAACCACAAATACATGAGTTCACGCACTACATTGGGGATCATCACAGTCTAATTGACAACATCTTTGTGAACGGTAACCAATTGTGTAAAGGCGAGGTAGTGAAAAGCTATTTCTCCCATCATGAAGCCCAGATAATTACACTAGAAGGCTTTGTGCAGGTGCAATGCAGCTAAACAACACCACCAAAACGGTTTTTCTCAGAGTCTAAGATGGATGATCTAAAGAACGTCCTGAAGAATATTGATTGGGCCCACCTTTTAAAATTCCCAAACCCAAATGATGCGTATGAAGCGTTCTCCATAACTGTCAAGGGCCTCATTGAAAGAATATTCACCATCAAAACTGCACAACCAAAAAAACGCAAACCCTGGATAACAACTGGAATACGAACTTCTTCAAAAAGGAAAATCCTTCTCTACCACCTAAAAAACAAAAATGAAATTTCTCCAGAATATAATACAAAGTACTCAAAAATACTGAAAAAAGTAGTTAGAAACGCCAAAAAGCTGTAAGAATATATTAAAAAATCTAAGGATAAGACAAAGGCTACCTGGACGTTGATAAGGGAGCATACAACCCAGTCACAGAAAAGGGACTCCATTGTTACCGATCTAGATGGTCAAAATCACCCAAAGGAAACTCTGGATCAGGTTAATGAGTTCTTTGTTAACCAGGGATCAAATCAGACAACAACCGTGAACACGCAAACTCTCGTTAGCACACCAGCATATAAAAATATCGTTAACAGGATAGTCCTTCAATTCACAGATCCGACAGAAATAAGAAACATTATCCTGAAGTTGAAGCATACCAACTCAACTAGACATGATGGAATACCGGTGAGGATACTGAAACATGTGGCTGATGAGATATCGGGACCACTATGCTCCATCATAAACTTCACCTTTGAAACATGTGTATTCCCAGATCAACTCAAGAAGGCTCAAATAAGACCGGTGCATAAAAAAGGAAAAAGGGACGACATGAACAACTACAGACCAATTGCGATACCACCTAACATCAGCAAAATCTTTGAGAGAGCACTCTACAATCGTATAATAAATTTCTTCGAGCTATATTGACACATATTGGTTTTTCTGAAAAAGCTGTAGCTCTTGTTTCTTCATACTTAGCTAACCGCTATCAGGCTGTCTTTCTTAGGGGTTGCATTTCAACTTTCTTAGAGATATATAAAGGTATTCCTCAGGGCTCTATTTTGGGACCCATCTTTTTTATTGTTTACATCTCACAGTTTTATAAAATTACCATTTCTTGTTCGTTGCATTACTATGCGGATGATACCCAATTATATATATCTTTCTATCCGGATGAAATGGATCAGGCTGTCAGAGCCTTGAATTATGATCTCAATAGAATACGTGAGGTAACTGAAGAACACTGTCTGCACCTCAATGCAAAGAAGACAGTCGCCATCCTGTTTGGGGCGAAGAGTGCCAGGATGAAGTTTCTACAAAGTGAGAACTGTGTCACCATTGGATCGGAGAGGGTTGAGCTGCTGGAGAAGGTTAAGGACTTGGGTGTTTGCTTGGATAGCGAGTTACGTTTTACTGATCATGTGTTTTTATGCTTGAAGAGGGCCTATGGTGTGTTGAGGATCATTTACCAAAATAGAGAGTTTTTAACGAGAAGGGTAAAAATAATGATGTGCGAGTCTTTGGTGCTTTCACATGTCAATTACGCAGATGTTGTTTTTGGACCCTGTTTGACATACTCTGATAAGAAACGCATTCAGGTACTACAGAATTCCTGTCTACGATTAATTTTTGGAATCAGAAAATTTGATAGAATGAGTCATACGCTTAGTTTGTTGAATTGGCTCAACATGGAAAATAGAAGATTTCTCCATGCAGCTGTCTTGTTCACGAAGATAATCACTACTAAGACTCCACCTTATCTTTATAATAAGATCACCTTCCGGACCGATGTACATAATTTAAATATTCGATACAAGGGAACTCTTACTCCACCTTTGTATTATTCCCAGTTTTTTCGGCGTTCTTATTCATACCACATCGCATCATGTATTAATAGTCTGTCCGTGAACATTAAAGGTGTTGCTGGCCTGAGCCGTTTCAGGGTCTTGTTATTCCGGAGGCTCTGGGGTGGGCAGGATGGAGCTGTGGCTGGGTGCTGACCAGGTTCTTGAAGTTGAGTCGAGTTGAATTGAAGTGTGTCATTTTGTTTTCTAACATCACGGAAGAGAAAGTGGATGGAGAGACTATTCTTTTTTGGGTTTATATATATATATATATATATTTATTATATGAATAAACGCCACTCTTCTGCTTCATATTCTATACCCAAAACAGTCATTACACCGTAGACATACAAAATACAAAATAATTTTTCATCTTCAATACCCTGTATCTCGGGAACGAATAATTTCCGCACCCATGTTCATAGGAAATTTTTTGCTTGAAGTGATGTGATCTATCACCAATTTCAGTTTTTTCGGAAACAAATCAGAACACCCTGTACATCAAGGTTACTGACATTGAGAACATCCGTAAATTTCTGCTCTGTACTCTCTTATTGTAAGGAGATATGTATACATATACATATTTCAAGATCTCGAAACATAACGAATGTTGCTATTGATACCCTATATTGATATCATTGTTTGTTATTCGTTTATTGAAATATTGTCAAAATCATCAAGAATTTTCGTATGTTTCAACTCGAGAGTTCCATAATGACTTGCTCCTTAAGATTAATTATCAATCAATACTAATAATAGTAGTCGATTTTCCGTAATTTGGGTTTGAATATTTAATTATCTTAATAGGTTTTTCAGAAGACAAGGAGTTACTCGAAGGAATTATATTAATTGTATAGGGGAATGTTCTCTATTTTTTGGTTCAATAAACTCATCTTATGAACCCATATTTGGAGAGAAAAACGCAACCAAAACTCTGTGAGCTTTTCCAAACAAACTTCAACCATGATTTACTTCACTGGTATCACTCAGAGAACAAGTTTCTCACCTCACGACAGAGCTCTCAAAATTCTTGTACATATTTATTTCAGAGTTCGTACTACTCATGTATATGAACGGTTTTGATAAAATAACATGATTCCCATTTTTACGACAAGTAAATATAACATTTAAGGAATATTTTAAATATGATAAGAAAATAATTAATTGAATTGATAATCACGATGTTGATATATGTTTCATTCACTGTAATGTCTTTTTCAGCATCTTCAAGATACAATTGCTAACGTTTTATCATCAATTACAACACACCTAATTATCGAGAATTGTTGCCATGCCATTCAATATTCATAATAGAACAGTTGGTACATTCTTAGCGAAAATAATTCTCGAGATAAGAGTTCTCAATCGAAAATTGATAAGTTATAAATTTTTCTGGAAATGCTTTGACAATCTTTCATACCTTATTGAAGCTCAGCCGCTGAATGATTTGTTTAAAACTTAATTAATTGCAATTAAGTGCAGGTCCACAGAATTGTTGAGATCACTGTAATTTGATGCTACGAGTATTAGGGCTCTTGAGTCGCTAGCACTAAGCAATCAACCGTCTTAATAATGAATCTGAGCAGTTTCGATGGTAATTCGATCTTTCAAGCACCAAACCCACTATTTTGTAGAATGTTAAGGGTAAGACTATGAAATTTGTTCTTATATATGATGCGAAATCATTAACGGATCTGAATGGATCTACAGGGTGTTCTTTTTGGTTTTCATGATCACTTTTAGCATGTAGAGATCAATTAGAGAAAAGTTTATTTATTTTGTAATCAAATATACAAGATCTGATCAAAAATATCGCGAATTCTGTATTATCTCAAAAAGTATAATATTTAATTTATTCCATTGAACAAGTCTATCCTTGAAAATATCAATGATACCTTTATTTATTCTAGAAAACACTGTTTTCTTTGATGAATAAAAGAGTTTTTCATTCTTATCAAAACATCAAACAATTGGAAAAAACTACAGAAAAATCAATCAAAAATGAAATAGAATTCGACACATGTGTTTCGAGATTTATGTATAACACTTTTCTCTCATCAGGCATTCATATTCGATTAACAATAATTTAATCAATTCTTGGTTAGAACTTACTTGTGAGATGCCTCACCCGGACAAATGAACATGTTACTTTAAAATCAGTTAATATTCTAAAAACTAACCTCAAATATAAGCATACAGTATTATCTCGCTCAACGTTCGAGTATTTAATTTATTCGTGAATATATTAAATATCTCCATCAAATTTATCTCCTAGGAAACAGTAAACT
Organism: Micraspis discolor; assembly: GCA_030674115.1. Lineage (NCBI taxonomy): Eukaryota > Metazoa > Arthropoda > Insecta > Coleoptera > Coccinellidae > Micraspis > Micraspis discolor. Next base: position 19,420 of record JARTUT010000130.1, on the reverse strand, counting down.
TGAAAAAAAAATTTATTATTATTATTATTACAGTTTGAGAAGAGTTGAGAAATAAATTCTATAAACTCACAAAATAACTTAACAATGAAATATATGTCACAGTACTGAATACAACTAAAAAGTAAAGAACAATTAACGAGAAACTAAACCAGCGGACCATCGGTCCAGAGAACTCTTGAACCCATTCACCGACGCAGCGTTCACCACGACTTCTGGCAGAGCATTCCACGCAGCAAAAATCCTGTTTGGTAAAAAGTGCTGTCTTCCAGAGGTGTTGAACTTCTCCTTCGCCAACTTCAGATTGTGACCTCGCAAGTAACTCAGTGGATTACGGCTGAATAGGTATGACAAATCCACACCGAACAAGCCATGGAAGGCTCTGTATGCCGTGATCAGGTCCCCCGCAGACGGCGGGCCTCGACGTGAGGTGCATCACGGATAGTCTTTCCTCGTAGGGAGGTCTCACAAATCCGTACGACATCCTAGTAGCCCCACGCTGGACAGATTCGAGTAAACGGGCATCTCTGAGCAAAACAGGTGCCCACACGGGACCGGCGTATTCGAGAATTGGTCGAATGAAAGTAGTATAAAGTATTCTGCAGGTCTGAGGGTCACATCTTCCAAAACTCTTTCGAATCATGTAGAGCATTCGTTTGGCTTTGCTGGTAATAGCCACAATATGTTCTGACCACGACAGGTCCTCAGTGATAACAACTCCAAGATCACAGTGGGAGGATACAGATTCGGTGACATGATTGGGCAAATGGTATATCTGTCGTGGGTTATTTTTACCCATGTGGAGAACTCTACACTTGTCCATATTGAGTGGAATCAACCACGTATTGGACCATCTCGTAATTGCGTTGAGATCATCCTGTAAAACATGGAACTAGGTGAAGGGATTCCCGTAGATTTTAGCATCGTCGGCAAACAACGAGCAAGCCGACTTTACCACTGAAGGCAGGTCTGACGTGTACAATAAAAAGAGGAGCGGGCCCAGAACGGAACCCTGCGGGACGCCACTCACCACCCTCCTTGCAGAAGACAGTGAGCCACCGACGCGGACCCGAAAAGTCCTATCGGAAAGAAAAGCCTCGATCCATCGGAGCAAATCACCACGAATCCCAAGGTTCTCAAGCTTGAAGAGAAGACGTCGGTGGGGCACATGGTCAAAGGCCTTTGAGAAGTCGAGATACAAAACATCCACCGGTACACGAGCATCAAGCATCCTGCTCCAATCGTTGGTACACGACAGCATGTTGGTGATCACGGACCGACCTGGCAGGAACCCATGCTGGCAATCTGGTATGGTTCCATTGGACAGAGAAAATTCAAGAATCTTTTCATGGATAATTTTCTCGCAGATTTTTGATATTATCGGAACCAGGCTTATTGGTCTGTAGTTGTTTGGATCGAGCTTGTCGCCTTTTTGAAGATTGGAGTGACCAGAGCCTCCCTCCAGCTCTTCGGCAAGGAACTCGTAGCAAACGATTTCGTGAAAATCATCGATAGTGGGAAGGACAATGGAGCAGCACAGTTTTTGAGAATATGGGCAGAAATTCCATCATTTATCCGGCTTGTAAAATCTCGAGATTTTGAAGCTCCAAAATTTAAATTCAATTTCACCCTACGCTTGATACGCCTCTGCCTTATTTATCGGACATTCCTTTATACCATGAACCAAGTCGGTTAGTTCTGTTTGGATGTCCGTTAGTGCAAACAGCCGTACACATCAGAAAAAGGGATTCCTTTGTTGTGAAGCGGCATTGTTAGGTTATTCAACGCGTTGGTAGAGAAAACAACAAACTTGTTTAGTTGTGGGTAGTTTTAGGTGGTGGAATGATCTTTAGAGTTAAGTTGAAAATAGATTGAATAATGAATGATATTTAATCTGGTATGCTTGTTAATTATGCCCTATTTAGCTATTTTGGTAAAAGACTAACCAAATATTATATCCATTTACTTGAATGTGTTGTTTAACTCAAATCTATTATAAACAATATCAACGTTATTTCAGCATGCAGCATGATCCATATTATTCCCTGTGAGTTTAATTATGAGTTCACCTTTAATAGGTAGAACTGCATTGAGAAAGAATATTTTGGTGTACATGTTAAGTCTTTTTCATGTTTGTAAGACCATATATTGGAATATCACCCACTGTATATCACTGGTTGATTGTTCATAAATGATGGTAAAGCTTAATTGATCTGCCTCTGGAAATATTAAAAAATGTATGAAGATTTTTAAAGACCTACATTAGATTAGATCAGATATTAATACTTAGGGAATTCATTAAACTATCCTTGTAGACACCTTGAGTTATCGAGTGTTATCAAGCTTGTTCTACTTCATAGAAGAATACAACTCCTAATATCTAGCCATATCCTTTCAGCTACAGCAATCCTTTTATGTCATCGTTCCAGCTCGAATTAAATAAGAATTCAATTCCTTTCAGTTAAATCTATAGATCAATTTGTGGTAGATAAATCTGGGTACTATAAGGCATGAGTATATACTTTTTTCGACGCTGCTACTTTCTTTCATTTTTCCAGAGACCCCGCTGGAATTCCATGACCTTACCGGTGTTCCCTTTTCCTTAGCTCATACAATATTCATAGTTATGGCTTACATACTTCGGGGCCGTGATCATGACGATAGTCATAAATTACTCTTTTGCATATACTACTTTATTGAAGTTGCCATAATTGCCATGATTATTATTCTTATTGTATTGTTGAAGATGCCATTATTATTATTCTTATTGTATTATTGAAGTTGTATCCATAATTGCAATGATTAATTGCTTTGTGTAAGCACAATAATTTGATGTCTGATAATAACAGCCTCCACGCTTGTTATCTAGGATAGGAGAATATGGTTACTCTGGAGTAACACAAGTTCCTCAAGGGCAAGTTACTCCTGTATTTCTGATGGATCTGCAAGCAGTCACATTTCACCGATGTCACACCTAGATATCTTGGCTTATGCTTTCATGAGCCTATAATTACCTCTACAATTATTGCTTGGTCTAATTTAGTTATTATTGAATAGATCGGTATCGATAATTTGACCTTGTAGTGTTGTGTATAGTACAAGGGTTTTTGATGTCTAACGCTTTCCCGCCTTTGTTTTTCTTTAGACCCTGAATAAAGAGCTAATTGTTTGGATCTAATCATTGTGTTTTATTTATTACCTTTGGGTCCCAATCTGAATTATCATTAATTTGAATTATTACACAAATATAACGTAGTCTTACCGTTGATGACGAGATATTGTTGATGATGGAGCTCGTGTTGTATGATTGTTTGGGCTATTACCATCATATATTGTGGATGTAATGATTTCCGACGTTTCGATAGACTACTTCTATCTTTATCAAGGAGAAAAGTAAGAAACCTTTTGAAAATGATCAATTTTCAAAAAGTCAATATTGACAGAAGTCATGAAAGAAAATGAACGATGTTATATACTCATCTGTGATATGATGATCTTTTTAAGTTGGATCGAACTATCGGCGTCCAAACTTCTGGCAGATCTATAGATGGAGCACCTATGGAATCAGGTGTTATTTTCATTGATGCTGCTTCTTTGATTTTTTCTTCTTACAAGTTTTTCTTCTTTGGATATTATTGATGCTTCATCCCACTTTATACGATAATTCTCATCTACAGCATGTTGGACCAACCTGGATTTGTCGCTGTCTAGTACTCGTAGAAGCTGCTGATGTTCTTTTATTCGTACATTCAGAGAGCGTTTAGTTTCTCCGATGTGAGATCTTCCGCACTCGCAAGGTAATTCATATATCCAGGTCTTTGTCCTTTGTGTCTCATTATTAGGCTTAACTTTTTTGTAAGTTTAGCTCTGATAGTGTCTTGAGTTTTGAATGCAGTCGTTATGTTCTATCTATTTCCAATTCTTCTAATTTTCTCCATTTTCACCTGAACCAACAGATATAAATCAGACCATTAAAACCGTAATTCCTTATGTAAAAGGTTTGTCGGAGAAAATGAGAAGAATTGGAAATAGATACAACATAACGATTTCTATTCAAAACTCAAGACACTATCAGAGCTAAACTTACAAAAGTTAAGCCTAATAATGACACACAAAGAACAAAGAACTGCATATATGAATTACCTTGCGAGTGCGGAAGATCTTACATCGGAGAAACTAAACGCTCTTTGAATGTACGAATAAAAGAACATCAGAAGCTTCTACGAGTACTAGACAGCGACAAATCCAGGTTGGTCCAACATGCTGTAGATGAGAATCATCGTAAAAGTGGGATGAAGCATCAATAATATCCAAAGAAGAAAAACTTGCAAGAAGAAAAATCAAAGAAGCAGCATTTATGAAAATAACACCTGATTCCATAAGTGCTCCATCTATAGATTTGCCAGAAGTTTGGCGCCGATAGTTCGATCCAACTTAAAAGATCATCATATCACAGATGAGTATATAACATCGTTCATTTTCTTTCATGACTTCTGTCAATATTGACTTTTTGAAAATTGATAATTTTCAAAAGGTTTCTTACTTTTCTCCTTGATAAAGATAGAAGATGTCTATCGAAACGTCGGAAATCATTACATCCACAATAGATAATGGTAATAGCCCAAACAATCATTCAATACGAGCTTCATCATCAACAATATCTCGTCATCAACTAAATATAATAGTATGGCAAAACACACAATTCACCCTATATTTTTTATGTCTCCTATTCATAGCAATTTGATAAGCAATTGACATTATTTGTCAGAAAGGTCTAGTAGAAAAATCTGAAATACGCAGATCTGCGTAGAAAGACGTAGAGCTGGCAACGCTGCCTCCACTTATAAGGCGTTTTCATCGGATTGCTCATGCTAATCAGATTTCATAGATATCGACTTACTGGGTACTTCTAAAACCTACATTTGGCAATTTCTCAGTTTATTATCAGACATATCAGAATATTTGGAACATTTTCTTGACTGAATAGGTGAATCAGTTACTCTTGAATGTTGAAATGGAAAAAACTTTGAATTGCATCGAATAAATCGAATCTAAAGATCGCTGCTTTCATACTTTCACAAAGTCCGAATTCCTGGTTAAAGGTAGTTGAATGGGTTCGATAACAAATTCGTGAATGATAACACATAGTTGTATATAAAATTGGTCTTTATATATTCAATAAAATCTAAATATCATACAACATACTATTATTTCATAAAATTGAAACAATCTTTTAAACGGTTAATAACCATTTTGCCTTAAATAAAAACTAAACCAAAAATAATATCACATATTTTAAGTAGTAAAAACTGAGATCCCACTTCACGAAAGCGATCCATTTTTACCATTATCAACGAAAAAATATGGCACTACGATGATATGCCCCAAATGCAAGTGAAATATAAATAACGACACAATGAGAACAATGGAACTTAATCAAATAGAAAGTCTTGTAGATCCTTCATTAAAATTATTTCAATTCGGAAACCGCTTTCCATGCGATTCAATTCTGGACGGCTTGGTGGTCGGTATTAGAGATACCTTCAATGTATTTTCGGTTTCGGCCTCCTCCTTTGGTTCTCATAATGGACAATCCCTTCGTATAGAAGAAAGACCACAGACCATAAGCAACATATCGATAAGAAAATTAGTCCAACTGGTGCACTTTTGGCGAATAACAAGTAAAAACATGTTGTTATTTCCAAGTTTACCACAATAACCACAGAGTATATGGCTAATTTTAAAAGAAATGCAGAGTCCTGGAATGTGGACGATAATTGTTGAGTCTTCTTTGATATTTGAGTGTTTATCAATGTTTTTGATTGGTTTATACAACTCTTGCATAAAATCTTGAATTCAACCACTTTGTAAAGGAGGATGTTGTAGAGTAGGTGGCGATAGAAAGCTGATGCGATGTCAACTTGGCTCTCCAGACCGTTCTTTGGCGATTTCAACCAATTAAAAATGGCTGGGAGGATAATGTAGTTTTGGGCACAGATGTAGTTGTTTAACTCCTTAATCCTTTCCAAGGAGGATGTGCGGACCAGCTTTGAGAGCGGCTTTTCCTTAAGCTTCAGCCCCTCCATCAGAGTTATGGTTTCAGACACCACAGTCGACATTTTGAAGTTTCTGGAAAGAAAGATAATATTTTAGATTAGAATGGATGTATTTTTTGCTTTTTAGTGCTGATAACTTATTTTTCGCCACATTTGTTTTAAGTCGATTTTGCGTTGACAAACTTATTTATTTTGTTATTCTTAGAGAATCTCATCAGCGATGAGCTTGATACGTGAGTAGATTTTTTAATTCGAAATAATTTTTATTGATTCTTATCGTATTATTTTTTCGAATGTTAGTTATCTCATGGATTGAATAAGCAGCAGCCGGTCAATTTCTCGAATAGAATACAAGAAGTCGTATACAGGGTGAGTCTTTGACCACTGCGTTGACTAACCAATGATTCGTGACGTCAAAAGAAACATTTTCTTTCTATAAAATTTTTCCAAATTTGGCCCCGTCCAAAAGATAAAGTGTGTTGAAATTTCATAAAAAAATTGCAATTTCACCTGTAATATTCAAACGACAATATCAATTGAAATGATCTCTTGTAGAAGGTTTTTGATAACAGTCATGCATATTTTTGCATCAATAGGTTTATTCCATTTCTTGTGGGTTTCTCACTACTACTCTACAGATTGGTTAAATTGCATGAAAAACAAATATCACTTGAACTAAAGGTCCCTATCATGTACTCTTTAAAATCATTAGTCTTTTTGGCGCTCTTGTTCACCCGAACAGAGTGCCTATCATTGCCCGAATGTCTGTAATTTTGGAATATCTAGCCGAAAATGGTCTCAGTCGATTGGGTTCGACTCCTGTATCCATAATTGCAATGATTAATTGCTTTGTGTAAGCAATAATTTGATGTCTGATAATAACAGCCTCCACGCTTGTTATCTAGGATAGAGAATTTGGTTACTCTGGAGTAACACAAGTTACTCAAGGGCAAGTTACTCCTGTATTTCTGATGGATCTGCAAGCAGTCACATTTCACCGATGTCACACCTAGATATCTTGGCTTATGCTTTCATGAGCCTATAATTACCTCTACAATTATTGCTTGGTCTAATTTAGTTATTATTGAATAGATCGGTATCGATAATTTGACCTTGTAGTGTTGTGTATAGTACAAGGGTTTTTAATGTCTAACGCTTTCCCGCCTTTGTTTTTCTTTAGACCCTGAATAAAGAGCTAATTGTTTGGATCTAATCATTGTGTTTTATTTATTATCTTTGGGTCCCATCTCAATTATCATGAATTTAAATTATTACACAAATATAACGTAGAGTCTTACCGTTGATGACGAGATATTGTTGATGATGGAGCTCGTGTTGAATGATTGTTTGGGCTATTACCATCATATATTGTGGATGTAATGATTTCCGACGTTTCGATAGACTACTTCTATCTTTATCAAGGAGAAAAGTAAAAACCTTTTGAAAATGATCAATTTTCAAAAAGTCAATATTGACAGAAGTCATGAAAGAAAATGAACGATGTTATATACTCATCTGTGATATGATGATCTTTTTAAGTTGGATCGAACTATCGGCGTCCAAACTTCTGGCAGATCTATAGATGGAGCACCTATGGAATCAGGTGTTATTTTCATTAATGCTGCTTCTTTGATTTTTCTTCTTGCAAGTTTTTCTTCTTTGGATATTATTGATGCTTCATCCCACTTTATACGATAATTCTCATCTACAGCATGTTGGACCAACCTGGATTTGTCGCTGTCTAGTACTCGTAGAAGCTTCTGATGTTCTTTTATTCGTACATTCAGAGAGCGTTTAGTTTCTCCGATGTGAGATCTTCCACACTCGCAAGGTAATTCATATATCCAGGTCTTTGTCCTTTGTGTCTCATTATTAGGCTTTAACTTTTGTAAGTTTAGCTCTGATAGTGTCTTGAGTTTTAATGCAGTCGTTATGTTCTATCTATTTCCAATTCTTCTAATTTTCTCCATTTTCACCTGAACCAACAGATATAAATCAGACCATTAAAACCGTAATTCCTTATGTAAAAGGTTTGTCGGAGAAAATGAGAAGAATTGGAAATAGATACAACATAACGATTTCTATTCAAAACTCAAGACACTATCAGAGCTAAACTTACAAAAGTTAAGCCTAATAATGAGACACAAAGAACAAAGAACTGCATATATGAATTACCTTGCAGTGCGGAAGATCTTACATCGGAGAAACTAAACGCTCTTTGAATGTACGAATAAAGAACATCAGAAGCTTCTACGAGTACTAGACAGCGACAAATCCAGGTTGGTCCAACATGCTGTAGATGAGAATCATCGTAAAAAGTGGGATGAAGCATCAATAATATCCAAAGAAGAAAAACTTGCAAGAAGAAAATCAAAGAAGCAGCATTTATGAAAATAACACCTGATTCCATAAGTGCTCCATCTATAGATTTGCCAGAAGTTTGGCGCCGATAGTTCGATCCAACTTAAAAAGATCATCATATCACAGATGAGTATATAACATCGTTCATTTTCTTTCATGACTTCTGTCAATATTGACTTTTGAAAATTGATAATTTTCAAAAGGTTTCTTACTTTTCTCCTTGATAAAGATAGAAGATGTCTATCGAAACGTCGGAAATCATTACATCCACAATAGATAATGGTAATAGCCCAAACAATCATTCAATACGAGCTTCATCATCAACAATATCTCGTCATCAACTAAATATAATAGTATGGCAAAACACACAATTCACCCTATATTTTTTTTTATGTCTCCTATTCATAGCAATTTGATAAGCAATTGACATTATTTGTCAGAAAGGTCTAGTAGAAAAATCTGAAATACGCAGATCTGAGTAGAAAGACGTAGAGCTGGCAACGCTGCCTCCACTTATAAGGCGTTTTCATCGGATTGCTCATGCTAATCAGATTTCATAGATATCGACTTACTGGGTACTTCTAAAACCTACTTTTGGCAATTTCTCAGTTTATTATCAGACATATCAGAATATTTGGAACATTTTCTTGACTGAATAGGTGAATCAGTTACTCTTGAATGTTGAAATGGAAAAAAACTTTGAATTGCATCGAATAAATTGAATCTAAAGATCGCTGCTTTCATACTTTCACAAAGTCCGAATTCCTGGTTAAAGGTAGTTGAATGGGTTCGATAACAAATTCGTGAATGATAACACATAGTTGTATATAAAATTGGTCTTTATATATTCAATAAAATCTAAATATCATACAACATACTATTATTTCATAAAATTGAAACAATCTTTTAAACGGTTAGTAACCATTTTGCCTTAAATAAAAACTAAACCAAAAATAATATCACATATTTTAAGTAGTAAAAACTGAGATCCCCACTTCACGAAAGCGATCCATTTTTACCATTATCAACGAAAAATATGGCACTACGATGATATGCCCCAAATGCAAGTGAAATATAAATAACGACACAATGAGAACAATGGAACTTAATCAAATAGAAAGTCTTGTAGATCCTTCATTAAAATTATTTCAATTCGGAAACCGCTTTCCATGCGATTCAATTCTGGACGGCTTGGTGGTCGGTATTAGAGATACCTTCAATGTATTTTCGGTTTCGGCCTCCTCCTTTGGTTCTCATAATGGACAATCCCTTCGTATAGAAGAAAGACCACAGACCATAAGCAACATATCGATAAGAAAATTAGTCCAACTGGTGCACTTTTAGCGAATAACAAGTAAAAACATGTTGTTATTTCCAAGTTTACCACAATAACCACAGAGTATATGGCTAATTTTAAAAGAAATGCAGAGTCCTGGAATGTGGACGATAATTGTTGAGTCTTCTTTGATATTTGAGTGTTTATCAATGTTTTTGATTGGTTTATACAACTCTTGCATAAAATCTTGAATTCAACCACTTTGTAAAGGAGGATGTTGTAGAGTAGGTGGCGATAGAAAGCTGATGCGATGTCAACTTGGCTCTCCAGACCGTTCTTTGGCGATTTTAACCAATTAAAAATGGCTGGGAGGATAATGTAGTTTTGGGCACAGATGTAGTTGTTTAACTCCTTGATCCTTTCCAAGGAGGATGTGCGGACCAGCTTTGAGAGCGGCTTTTCCTTAAGCTTCAGCCCCTCCATCAGAGTTATGGTTTCAGACACCACAGTCGACATTTTGAAGTTTCTGGAAAGAAAGATAATATTTTAGATTAGAATGGATGTATTTTTTGCTTTTTAGTGCTGATAACTTATTTTTCGCCATATTTGTTTTGAGTCGATTTTGCGTTGAGAAATTTATTTATTTTGTTATTCCCAGAGAATCTCATCAGCGATGAGCTTGATACGTGAGTAGATTTTTTCAATTCGAAATAATTTTTATTGATTCTTATCGTATTATTTTTTCGAATGTTAGTTATCTCATGGATTGAATACAGCAGCCGGTCAATTTCTCGAATAGAATACAAGAAGTCGTATACAGGGTGAGTCTTTGACCACTGCGTTGACTAACCAATGATTCGTGACGTCAAAAGAAATATTTTTTTCCTATTACATTTTTCCAAATTTGGCCTCGTTCAAAAGATATAGTTTAGTGTGTTGAAATTTCATGAAAAAATTGCATTATCACCTGTAATATTCAAACGAAAATATCAATTGAAATGATCTCTTGTAGAAGGTTTTTGATAACTGTCATGCATATTTTGGCATCAATAGGTTTATTCCATTTCTTGTGGGTTTCTCACTACTACTGTACAGATTGGTTAAATTGCATGAAAAACAAATATCACTTGAACTAAAGGTCCATATCATGTACTCTTTAAAATCATTAGTCTTTTTTGGAGATAAAATCATTCATCATCTGTTTTCCTAAATTGCACCATTTCTGAGATATTTGAAGTTGGAACGAATTAAATCAATATAATCCTCTGATGAAACATGAGTGAGTGAATCATTTCTTAGGGGGAAAATAATGTTTTTAAACAATTCAGATTTAATAGTCGATGCTGTAGAAGGTAATTTTCATTCAAAGTAAATTGGACTACAGAGTGTACCGCCTTGGCCAAAAGTATTGAGCACCCTAAAAAAAATTCGCAGGTGCACGGCAAGCGTGGGAAAAACAAAGCTATTGTTTAAGGATTCTTTTGTCGGAATCTAGAAAGGATTAAAAATAATTACATTTGTCAAAATGCCGCAAAAAGCAATAAAACACCTGGGTGCCATAAGTTTGCTATTTTTGCACAGTTTGTCTCTATTTATCAGTTCGCTACTGCCCTTCGTTGTAGACACATCCAGTCGTTTAGTTTGTTTTTGGTGATTGTTTGAGGAAGATTGGAGTGATATCGTTATAATATGCCAAAAAGAAACGAACTTTCGTTAGAAAAACGTGTGCAGATACAGGTTCTGCATGAGCAAGGGAAATCACAAGTAGAGATTTCCAAAACTGTGAAATGTTCGCGCCGACCTCTGCAATATGCTATTGAGCGATTCTCTGCTACCGGATCTCATCGGAATAGGCCTAGAACCGGGCGCAAACGCATCACTACAGGTCGTCAAGATCGTCAGTTATTGAGAGAGTCGTTAAAAAATAGGAAAAAAACTTCTTCCGAGGTTGCTCCTGAACTGTCAGTAGAAATTACACCATCAATTTCTGCTCGCACAATTCGCAGACGACTTCAGGAAGCTGGTTTGAGAGGGTGTAAAGCCAGAAAGAAGCCATGGCTCTCGGATGACAACAAAGAAAGCTCGATATGAATGGGCTTTGAAACACCGAAGTTGGACTGCAGAAGATTGGTCAAATGTCGTATGGTCAGATGAATCAAACTTTGAGGTAAGTTAGTTAATTTAATGTCCTTATAATATTTCATAAACAGTTTGAAAAAATGCCTCTTTATTTTAAATTAATATTTTTCTCGGGGCTCAATATTTTTCTCGTTGTTGCAGATTTTGGAACACCTGGTGTGATCTTTGTGCGTCGCCGGGTAGGTGAAGAATTTAAACCAGCATAACGGTTTGGGGCTGCATGACTGATTCTGGAGTTGGCGAATTGTTCGTGTGTGAGGGTCGCATGAACTCTGAAAAGTACATAAATGTACTAGAATCTGCGTTGTTGCATCCATTCAATACACTTTTTGAGACACAAATATGGATGGCGTTGAATTCAGCAGGATAACGAGCCGTGCCACAAGTCTGCTCGCTCGATGACATGGTTTCGAGAAAATTGCATTAAACTTCTGGGCTGGCCTGCCCAGTCTCCGGACCTAAACCCCATAGAGCATTTATGGGGTTTATTAAAGAGCAAAGTCCGGCGCCACACTATTAACAACAAAGAAGAGCTAAAACGCTGCTTGCGTCTGGAGTGGAACGCGATAACGGCTGAAGACTGTAGAAAACTAGTGAACTCGATGCCAAAAAGAATTTCTGCCGTAATTAATGCAGAAAGTGGACCCACAAAATATTGATTATGTATTAATAAATAATGATGTAAATATACAGGAATTGTTTCATTTTAATTCGGTTTGTTCAAAAAACTGAAAGGTGACATTGGTGCTCGATACTTTTGCCCAATGTGAAAACTTAATGCTTATAACTTTTAAACGCATCTGAATTGGAAAAACGGTATGGAAAAAGTGATTCTTTTGAGCTCAAGAATCTATAGTCAAAATTAACGCAGTGGTCAAAGACTCACTCTGTATATACAAATGACGAATGAATTTTATTTGAAAGTTCCGCAGAAATCACTGCAACCACTCTAAAGATCATAGGGCATTTACGTAAAAAATTTCAATTCAGCCAGAGCACATATTTCGCAATCAAAATGCATCAGAAATAACCGATTGAAGTTTATCATCAATGCGCGTCAGGGTCATTAAAAGAGATCGAGATAAACGATCTGGGTTTAGGCAGACCCATCAGCCGGTTTTCACGTGATCAAAGCGTGTTTCAGACGTGCTTGAAATTCAACGTAGTCTTTTTATCTAATTCTACTCTTCTACGAAAACATTCATGGCCTTTGGCCTGATTAAATGTACCTAAATTGAAGGCTTAAGAATTTTTTTTTTTTTTGAAATTTGCAAATTATGGGTGAAGGCAAAGTTTGTAGGTCTTCATGTGATACAGGTAGTTATTATTGAGATATCGTGATGAATTTATGATAAAAAAATGGAGTTCATGCAATTTAAAACACACCGACGTTTTGTATACAAAAATGAACTGGAAAAAATCATTTTGATGCATTTCATTAAAAATCTGAAGCGGTCTTCAAAGATTTACAGTTCAAAAAAATTACTCTCAAATATCGTTTTGTATCAGAACGAGTAAACCTTGTTGGATACTGTGTGTATTTAAAAATCCGAGCCCAGTTCTCGAAAAAATATTATTAGAAAAGAGATAGGTCTTTCAATAAATATCTGATGAAATACTTCGTAATAGATAAAAATCAGCATGGATTCCTGAAGATTGCAATATTATCATAACATAAAAGTAATTACAGATTCTGCTGAAAGGGCCAACTTATTCTAGGAATATTCCAACCTCTCTCAAGTTTATGTCGGTCTGAATTGAAGGATACTGATTAAAAAGAAGGGAAGTAATGAAATTACATCTAAATAGATAAAATGATAGTTGAAACGAAGAAATCAAAAGATATAAAATGAACAAATCAGTGAGACTGAGAAAGAAATAAAAATTGCAGGCAGCATATCTGGTTCACTAGTGCTTCTCTTTACATAAATCTTTACATAAATAATTTCTGGATTGATAAATTGAACAAATAGTTACGAAATCAAGGTATTTGAAGCTGATAATGTAGATGCTACTAACGAGGTTGTTGCGGGATACATATAAACAGGGTGTTCTGATTTGATTCCGAGAAACTGAAATGGGTGATAGATCACATCATTCTAAGCAAAAAAGTTTATATAAACATGGGTCCGGAAATGCTTCCTTTCCGAGATACAGGGTGTTAGAGTTGAAGAAATAATTCGCGTTTTCCTTAATTATCGTTCGACTGATTCCAAATAATTGCATGAAAGTTGGTACATGGGAGTTTTTTGAGATGAGAAATTCAAATTTGTTGTCGATTTTATTGTGTTTTTTAGAGGGCGTCACTGGCAATCAATTTGTCCCCTTTAAACCGCGGAAAATTTTTTGTGGTGCCCTGTACAACATTTTGGACTAGAAAAATCGATTCCCCAGGCATACATTATTTAAGTCGCTAGGACCAACGGTTTCTGAGAAAAACGCATCTCTAAAACATGTAGAAACAAATTTGTAATAATTTTAAATTAAATATTTGAATGGGAATAATTTTCGGAGAAGTTTTGTGACCCTTTGGCTTCATATGTATAATTTTTTCAACTTCAACACCTGGTATATCGGAAACGAAGCATTTCCGGACCCATGTTCATAGGAACATTTTTGCTTAAAATGATGTGATCTATCACCCATTTTAGTTTGTCGGAATCAAATCAGAACTCCCTGTACTTACTGTACTTAAATAGTGGATATTTCAGACATTTTCAATTATACGACACTGAAATATGCCGCGAATGGAACCATAAATTAGACTCAAAAAAAGACAATTCTTTTTTCTTTATAGAAATCCGGTAAAATCTAGAACAGTGAATACAAAGATTGTGATGAAAAAGTTTTGTATTCTTGATAGCAGTGGACAGAAATTCGTGATGTATAGGTAAATGAAGATCAGAATTGAAGAGTCTTTATTGAATACTTTGTTGAAAATCCAATCCCTTTAATAAATATAAAATATAGTGTGTATAGTAAAACGCTTGGTCTCTTCCAACCCATCTTCAAATATGTCGAAAAAATTAAGTGTTTTTGGATATTCTGAAGATTAAGAAGAAAACATTACACAAATCCACTACAGTAAATTAAAAACCGAAAAATAAATACGAACAATTTCTTAATAATGTGATACCTATAGGAGACATAAAACAAGATCTTTTGGGAAATAAATGAAAAACTTTCACTGATGTTCTAGCGTTATGCCCATAATGAAAATGATGTTATTATAGCTAAATATGTATAATTAAGGATGTTCTTTCAAATCTTCCGCCTAATTTAAATCACATGAAAGCATACATTTGAAATATATAATAAAAAATCCCGAAAAAGGACATGGAATAAAGTTTTCGAAATATCACAAGAATATTGTTGAAATTTATATTCTTATAGCTATCAAAGACATGCTGATGATGGTTCGTAAGTCAAAAAATTTGTTCAACCCATTAATTTTTTTTATTTTTCATTTCGAATTGATGCAAATGAGTTTTTTCATCTTCAATATTATTCAATGAATGAAGTTAAAATGAAATAATTGTACTAATGATGATGCCTTCTAAGTAAGTATCAAACATTGTTCGTAATTTTTTACTCATAGTATCATTAAAAAACAATATCATTGTGGATGAATTCCATTAAAAATTAGGCAGTACAACAAAACAATTAATTTTCGGTTAGCTTGTCGGACTTTAATTTACTTTTAGCTTCATTATATTCATAAAAAATTATTTATCATACACCTATTTACGATGCAAAACGTTTCGAATCATTGTAAAATTTCCTGAATATTAAAAATGTTGTTATGAATTATGGAATTCTAGGTGATTATTGAGTCAGGAAGTTCTTGGAAAAGATCCAAAGTCCAGTTTTACAAATAGATTCTTTGAATATTCATGGAAAATTTATGAGTCATTGTCGAAAGTATAATCGATCAATATTAGCAAACGTAACAGGTAGACTATTTAATCAGAATGAGTTGAATATTGAAATATGAAAAATTTATGAATTCACAAATCAACTTACTTCTGTTTATCTCCAAAACAACCAAAAGGATAAATCACTGAAACTAGTTCTAGTTTCAAAAAAATATAAGTGAAAAAACCCAAATTTCACATAACAATGTACTAGAAAACTTCAAATTTTCACTTTATAAATCCTCGAAATATTTTCTTCTTTGACAGAGTATTTTGTGAAAATTTGTTAACACTCCGTACTTCTCACAGCTCTGATCATTTTATGCCGGTTCGCCTTTGCACATTGTGTTTATGAACGATTGTTTGAGGGGAACTCCGAATCAGTTAGTGGGGACATAACCTGTGTATTTTTATCTCTATTTAATTCGCTGGCTAGAAGAGGGGGTACAGGGAGGTACTCGAATAATTTAGATGATCAATGTTGTGATCACACATTTATATTATAACATTGAGTCATAAAATTGGTTGAGTTTTCTTTTTCATGGTCGGGATAATCTTCTATGGGATCATTAAATTCTGTGATCGATTTGAATGACCGCTATAGATATATATATCTCAGTTTACACTCTATATGTAATTACTTTATGTATCTGATTTACAATTAATAAGCTTGGTATTTCAAGGAATATTAGTGAGAGAGTTGGACATCTAGTTTCTATATCTATGATGACAACATGAACTCATCAGTTAAGTCCAAATAAAAAAAAAAAATTTAGGAATGCTCGGCCGTGAGGCCAGGAGCACTCACGCTCTTGTTCTTCTTTTGTACTCTGGAATAATGTGAGACTAATACAAGATAAATAAACAAACCTATATTTCATGAAATACAGAGTGAGGCAAAAGTCAGTTTACACTGTCTGGTATTCACACATGCCTGTATTCTCTGCCAGTATCGAACCAAGGGGGAAAGGAGGGAGCTGAAACGTAATGAGTTGAGTTGTTCGGGTGTAGTATTGTTGTTGTACACTCTTACAGTGCTTTCGTCGCCATGGCTGCGCCTGTAAAGTACACGAAAGAAGAACGTGTTTGTTTTCTCACTTCTTACCTGAAACTTGACGGAGATTATGCTGAAATTTTCGAAGAATTCGGGCCCCAATTCTGACCTTAACTTGCAGCGCTATCTATTTTTTATTCCGGACATTTTTTCAGATTCCAATCGCACCATGTTTCCTCCAGAGCATTTTATTTGGGTTCCCATAAGAATCCACGCAAGCTCTGGTTAAATCACATATTTTTATAGGCTTCGAAAACGAATACATTCGAAATGACCAATTTTTTAAACTGCAGTAGATTCTCACAATTCCACTAAAAAAATATCATTTGAACAGAAAATTGTGTTAAGTAGATTAAAAAAATTATGGCCATTTCAAATATCTGCTATCAAATTGAATAACACACACTCTTTGGGAAAGGAAATAATCAAAACAACAGAAACTTCGTAAATATAAATAATGCAGAATATAATTTATCTATAATTCAAAACAATCCAATCAACAATGAATATATGTAACAATTACTCATTAAATTATGAAAAATAAATTCAATGAATGAATAAGGATATTAGTGAAAAATACAGAATGCGGCAGAAATCAGTTTACACTTTCTGGTATTCACGTATGCGCATTTTCTCGGTCAGTATCGTATCTAGGGCGGAAGGAGGTAGCTGAAACGTATGGAGTTGAGTTGTCGGCGTGTAGTAGTGTTTTTGTGTACATTTACAGTGCGTTCGTTGCCATGGCTGCCCGTGTAAAGTATACGAAAGAAGAACGTGTTTGTTTTTTCACTTTTTATCTAAAACTTGACGGAGATTATGATGAAATTTTCGAAGAATTTTGCCAGCGCTTTCCAAATAAGCAAGTTCTCACCGGACGAATGGTGCATAAACTGTATAGTAAATTCGTAAGTACTGGCTCTCTGTTTTATCTAAAACCCAGGTTGTACGAATGGTACGAAGCTATAATTCCCTTCCCCTAAAAACTTACGTCAGTGCTTTTCTGAATTATGACAACGTATATTATTTCAGACATCGAGATTGAATTCTATCTCTATGATTTCCCGTTATGAAAAATTTGATTAATATTACGAGAACTGACGCTGATTCATGAGCCCAACATTTTTCAATCGAATATCGGTCTGTGATGGCCATCGTTCAAAGAAAATCACCGGGGCTTCATGTCATTTCTCTTTTCTCTTGACTAAATGAAAAAAATTATCATATATTTAGATGAAAAAAGCTACGACAATGAATTTTAAGGATGACTAAGATATCGATTACCTCCATATATTCACGAATTTTAATTGAAATCCGAAAAATGTCTTATGAGATAGTGAGTATTGAAAAAATTTATTTTGGGAATTTTTAAAAATTTTCTAGTGTGACGATTTCTGCGAAATTTTGCGAGCCGTTTTGTTGCAGCCTCCCTCAACAATATTTCAAGTATCAACTTGATCGGATGGATATTCTAGTAGTTATTGAGGAAACAAAATTTCAGATGCTCATAACTACTGAACCATCAGACGGATTTGGCCCAATAACGAACTTGACCGAGATATTTGGACAATTAACCTATTCTGATAATATGAAGACTCTAGCTCATCTCGTTTGAATGCTAGAGCGCCAAAAATATTATTCCGTAAGTGATTTTTACAGTGTAGGATAACTAGTATGAGAATCAAAGATATTTTTAGTCCGTCCCTGAATGATTTCCTAATCAACAATTGCATACCGGAGAGTGAGATAGAATATGAGAGGGATAACGTAAACGTGATCGCGTTTGTGATCATGTTTGCATCATTGGTTATCTAACCTGCATCACGGTTGTTTTGTTTTTCTAATAAATTTTAAATTTCACCCTTTACGTTCAATCGTCAAAAATTTTGGCGGAGGTCACTTTGAAATGCTGCAAATAGAAGTTTCAATGTTAAATGGTTGAAAAATAATTATGAAATATCCATTTTTGCTTGTATCGAGAAAAATATTTGTCTTGATGGAGAAATTCGAAGACAGTGTGCTATCGTTATAAGCAGTTATAAAAATCTGAAAATTGGTCCTGGACTATACATCCGCACTGTAAAAATAAAATTCTGCGCTCAAACTCCTCCATTTTAATTTGAATTAATCTAAAATTGATTACTCCAAATGAACTATTTTTCTTGATTAAAACAACCTAGTTGATTATAGAGAACAGCTAAAACATTCGCCTGAAACTCTTCACATTTCAGCGAAATGAAAGAAACAACTGATTCAACATAAACATACAATTACAAGAAATTGTTTATGCACTTGTCTCAATATCCATAATTGATTGATACAAATACATTATTCTAAATAGGTTTTAACGAAACCATTCGTTCGTTTCATTTTTATTTGTTCAATAGAACGAAGGTACGGTTGTCGTAAATTCTGTCAGTTGATGCAACGACTACAGTTTGTTGAAACAAGAATCTCGTGAGATTATATTATTCGCCTCATTTACTTGAAGAAAACTATAAATATTTGAATAAAATTGAACATATAATTGTTGCAATATGAAGTGACATTTGTAAAAAAATATTGCGTAATTGATTTAATAAAACGAATTAATTGTAGCAATTTTTTATATTGGCTGCAATTAAAT
>JARTUT010000565.1:0-62555 GCA_030674115.1 Micraspis discolor | reverse complement strand
GCGGCTACAAAAGCTATAGTCCAGGCAGTGGGTTATCATCTCATCCCTGTGATCATCCAATACCAGATCACCCGGTTCTCCACCAACACAAAGATATTTGGTTTTCTCTAAGTTGACATTTAAGCCCCACTTCTTGTATTCTTTAATTAGCTTGCGCATCATGTATTCCATGTCATCTTTATCACCGGATACAACAATATTGTGAGTAAAATGCACAAATAATTGCATTTAAATGGGATATATTTAATATAAAAGAGATAGAGTTTTGATTTAATTGCAGCCAATATAAAAAATTGCTACAATTAATTCGTTTTATTAAATCAATTACGCAATATTTTTTTACAAATGTCACTTCATATTGCAACAATTATATGTTCAATTTTATTCAAATATTTATAGTTTTCTTCAAGTAAATGAGGCGAATAATATAATCTCACGAGATTCATGTCTCAAGAAACTGTAGTCGTTGCATCAACTGACAGAATTTACGACAAACGTACCTTCGTTCTATTGAAGAATTTACAGTAGGTAATAATTTATTTGTTTTCCAATTGAAAATCAATTCTTTTATTAATCTGTTGGAAAGATTATTTTCTTAATTAAGGAAAACTGGATTATGGAAGTCAAATTCATGGCAGTTAGGCTCTGATGTTGAGATAATCCAGTTTTTTGGCTATCAATTTTACAATCATTTTGATATTGATAAATGCGTGATTTGGGTAATTGTTTCGTGTGCCTTATGTAACTAGAATCACAACCCTTGCACTTGATCTCATGAATAACCTCAGAATTCAACAAATTCAGTACTCTGTCTTCCAATTTTGAAAAGAAAATTCCAACCATTTTTTTATAGTAAGAAACCATTCGAAGGTTGTCATTTCTTAACAAGCCTATTAGGCTTTTGGTAAGTTGCGGTAGGACCTTATTAACAGAAGAAGGTTCTACGAAATGATGAAACCCTACCCTTCTTTAATTTCAAACATTCGATGATTTTTCAGCAAAATTGCTATGGCTAAAGGTCATAACCAATCTTGTCCCAATCGATGAAACAGAATGTTTCTTAGATCGGTCATATTGTTATATTTTATATTTAGAGGCAACAATGTTGGAGACTTAGCAATATTATAACAAGATGGAATCAGAATCGACAAGAATGTGGGGAATCGAAGTGTAACTCAGTGGGTGGATATGAGACGAGAAGACCGCGAAAATACAAAGGTGTAGAAAGCAACACCATGAGAGTGAGTTGGAACACAGACGTCGGCGAGGGTTTGCCTCTCAACTCGAAGCTGATTAGAATAGAAGATGTACTACACCAGGTTTGGCAAATTCAATTATACGAGCATGCAATCTGACTCAGGTATTGTGAGTTCAACCCCCAATTTCGAGGAAACTACGATAAAATATTTTCTTGTATATAAATTTGACTATTTTCTGGTTGATAACATGCAAAGTTTCATCCGTAGGACAATGCTTTTTATGAACACACTTATCATATTGTTATTTTTCCAAGGAAACATTACGCTGCTTATACTTTGGTACAGTTAAAAGTGTGGATCTTTCCTGTATGGTTTAAGCTGCACACGCTAAAAATCAAGACAAGCCTGATTCCGACCAAGTGTGTGCAGTAATCTCATACTGGGAAGAACACATTCAACTGTACCCTATACCACGTGCATTCAAACCTCAGCACTTCCTTCCTTTACAATGTTGTTCTCTGTACCACTGTTATCGTTGCAGGCGATAATTCTGTAATCCAAAAGACCCTATCCGGTAGTAAACCGTTAGGTCAGTTCCAAGATAGACTTATTCTCCTTACCACACATTAGTCAAAGATCGCCCAAATCGGTATCTAGTAGCCAAAAGTTTTTGACGTCGATCTTGAACTTCATTTGTGGCCCTTCGACGCCCGGTGCCTTCTTTTCATAATCAAATTACGCTTGACAACACCTCATAACAGTATTTAAATTTCTGTTAGTACGGTTAGCAATTTCCCGAAATGAAAACCCCAAATTCTTTCAAATACACTTAGCTGGCGTTAAATTCTCCACGTGCCCTAGGCAGTCCAACTACAACTCAGCATCGACTTTGGATCTCCTCGAATATCTTGTTTGTTGTTAAATTAAAAAATTGCAGAAACGACATAGGCATACATTAAACTTATTCAGAGCACAATTTTTGGCCAGACTTGACAGAATATGGCAATTTCAATAGAATCAAAATAACCAACTATTTTTATGTGATTCTCTTGAGTAAATGAACTAGTGCGCACCAACTCATATACAGGGTGGCCATTTGAAAACGAAACAGACGAGATTACAGACGAAATAATTTTTTCGATAGAAATGCTCGGACAGGTCCATTTCTGTTTCGAGGGGGACAACTTAAGATGTAGGTTACGGACGCATAGCGCTTCAACCTTTGCTACTACAACCCTCAACCCCAAATTTTGAATAGGGCAGAGGGGGTGAGTGATACCTCATTTGAAAAGTATTTTTATATTGATTTCAGCACAGTAATTGTTTTTTCATTTTATGCATTAGTTCTTGAAATATTTTTAACTAAGTATTTGAAAATGAAGTGGTGTTTTTTTGTGTAAAATCGACATTTTGATTTTCAAAACAACCATGGCACATTGATCTTCAAAACAACCATGACACATTGATCCAATTTTGACGGAAATTATTGAAAACAATGCTGGAAATTAAGTGGAAGATAAGATTGTGTTTCAGCAGGATGAAGCTCCTCCACACTACGCCTTACCAGTTCGAGAATATCTGGATCAAAGATTTCCAAATCGGTGGATTGGAAGAAGGGGTCCCACTGAATGGCCAGCCAGATCGCCAGATCTGTCACAATTAGATTTCTTTCTTTGGGGTCACTTAAAGAGTGAAATTTACTCTACACAGCCCGATTCCATAGAAGATTTAAGAAGATGTATAGTGAACGAATGTTGTCAAATCACTCCAGAAATGCTGCAAAATGTGCGCCATCGTTTCGAACAAAACTTTTTCATTGTATGGAAGCTAATGGTGAACAATTTGAATATTTAATTAATTGATGTGAGTTTTTGACGAATTATTCACTTTACTTTGAAAAGTCTTAATTCTTAGATCAATACTTCAAATCGTTCTGATACCGTACAGTTGGAGAATGATTTCAGTGAATAAAACAGCTAGTCGAACATCTGACCCTAGTAGCATTAACACGTACGGTATGACTTCATTTGCCCAGTTGTAGATGTTTTGCAATTTCAAATACAAGTACGGAAATTCTGGAGTTTCGGAAACACGAAATGTCAATTAATCGCAAAAAATTAATTTAAGTGATAAAGTTGAATGATTATTTGGGCTATTACCATCATCTATTGTGGATGTAATGTTTTCCGACGTTTCGATAGACATCTTCTATCTTTATCAAGGAGGAAAAGTAAAAAACCTTTCGAAAATTATCAATTTTCAAAAATTAATATGACTTTTGAAAATTGATAATTTTCGAAAGGTTTTTTACTTTTCCTCCTTGATAAAGATAGAAAATGTCTATCGAAACGTCGGAAAACATTACATCCACAATAGATGATGGTAATAGCTCAAATAATCATTCAACACGAGCTCCATCATCAACAATATCTCGTCATCAATTAAATTGATAAAATTAACTAACGCATGAATATTTCGAGAACTAATGCATAAAAAAAAACAATTAGTGTGCTGAAATTAGTATAAAAATACCTTTGAATTGAGGTATAACTCACCCCATCTTCCCTATTCAAAAATTGGAGGTGGGGTTGTAGCAGCAAGGGTTGCGTCCGTAACCTACATCTTAAGTTGTCCCCCTTTAAACAGAAATAGACCTGTCCAAGCATTTCTATCGAAAAAACTTATTTCGTCTGTTATCTCGTCTGTTTCGTTTTCAAATGGCCACCCTGTATATATTTTGTGGCTTTCATCTACGATGATGAAATTTGAGAATATGTAAGATATCGAAAATCCGATAAATATCCTATGGGATATCCATATGAAAAAAATTTTTGGGTATATTTGGAAAGTATTCTTACGTTCCGATCTCAACAAAGTTTTGCAAATCTGTTTGTTTCAATCTCATTCGAACATTTTTCAAGTATCGAATAGATAGAATTTCTCAAATTTCATTGTCGTAGCTTACTTTCACAAGAAGATAAAATTGTTTTTTATTTACTCAAGGGAAAGTAATCACAGAAACTAAAGTTCGACTCTTGCCTCAATGAAACTTTGGGTCGGTGGTCGAAAACGAAACTACAGAAAATCTCTGATCTCCTGATACCCACTATTTGTCTCAAACTTTCAGAAAATTGCCTTAGTATTCTCTGAAAATATGAATTTTTCGTAAAATCGGGAAAGGGAAATATCAAAAAGACCGTCAGAAATTTCAGTTCTCGCTGCTTTCACAGATACTTATTCGATTAACATAGATATTAATTCAGTTCAAGTTGGTGAAAATTAATCGAAATGGTTCATTTACGGTAGAATAATGTACGTAAAAAAGCACTTACCTGGGGTCAAAGTTTTCCATATCAGCAATGGAGCTGATTTGCCTACTTTTGAGTAGAAAACTGTGAGTATTTATTTTTATCTTGAGATACACCTTGATTTGTTCATTCATCGCGGCGGTTGCAGAGTACGGTAGAAAACTCTGAAAGAAGCAAGTAAAAGCTCCTGATCTCACTTGTTTGCTTTCTAATTTTTATGCCTCTTATTCGATATATTATGTTTCACTGAAAATCATTTGAAACTATACAGCTACTTGGTTGTGGCAGATTTTTGTCGCTTGGTGTATTTCAAGTAGCATTGATTACTGATTAATAACTGGAATATGGAAATAGTATATAACATTACTAGCAAGGTAAGAGGATTTTTACTGGCGAATAGAGGATATAACCTCCATTCGTCATATTCGCATATAACCTCCTTGAGCTAGTAAAACACGTTACCTTGCGTGTATTGTTTTATATTTTATGTGTTTCTCACTTGTGAAAAGGTAATATGAATTCCAAAAAATCTCAATAATTTGTCGCAAATGTCGTAAGCTATGGAAGCGTTGCCATGAACATGTCTGTTAATTTTTCTTTACATTTGTTTTGGCGAAAGCGAAAATAAATGTACCAAAAGAAATTATTGAGGCAGCCAGCAGTGTAGCTTCAAGTTTATTACCTGCAAAATCAGCTTCAAGGTACGAGCTAGAATACGACGACTTCAAAAAGTGGCAAAACAAAAATAGTGTGATTGGGGTAACTGAAGATGTTTTGTTGGTCTACTTGAATCAACTATCAGCTAGATTCAGTCCTAATACTTTATGGGCAAAATAGTCTATGCTGAAAAGCTGCTTGGAAATGAAAGAAAATGCCCTGTTCGCAGGTTTGTTTTCCTTGAAAAATTTATTGAATAATATGACGTTTAGTTGTAATTTGCAGATTTCAAAGGATAATAGCGTTTCAGACACGAAAAAATTAGCGTTATACGCCAAAAAGGCCAAAGAATCAAGTAAAGAAGAGGCTTAACAATTTCTTTTACATGCTCCTGATGACTAGTAGTTACTGGCCAAAATTGTAACAATATTTGGGATTTTTGGATGTTGTCGATGTGACGAAATACTCTCTTTGAGCATGAATGATGTAGAATGTATGGGAAAATACGTTATTGTGACATTGCGGCAAACAAAAATTTAACAACAAGAAGATTCACCACGATGATGGCTGCAGCTTAAAATCCTGTTATACAGAAAATATGTAAATCTTCGACCTCCTGGAACAGAAGGCCTAAGATTTTTTCGATATACCGACATGGAAACTGCATTTCCCTTAATGCTGACCAGCACACTATTGGTAATGTCCCAAAACAAATAGCGAAATATTTAGATTTAAAAGACCCAGAGTTATACACCGGCCACTCTTTTCGCAGAACTGGAGCCACTATAATTGCAGATTCGGGTGGAGATATTTTAGCACTAAAGAGTGCAGGAGGATGGAAGGGCACCGAAATTGCGATGAGTTATGTCGATGATTCAGTCAACAAAAAATCGAAATGTCTAGCAAATTATTTGGTAGTGAAGAGAGTACATATGTTCTGCAGTTCTCGAGTTCAGCAGTTTCTGAGTCAACAGAAAGTTCATCATCATCAGCATCAACTCTTTCATCATCAAAAATCTGTGTTACTGGAAATAATGTACCCTGATTTTTAACATATATGACAATAAAACAAAATTAACTGTCAGTCGTACAAGTTAGTGACTTGATAAAGTAAACTTTCTTGATTAATATTGTGTTTTTGGAAACTGACGTTTACAAATGAGAAACAAATAAAAATATCAACGATCGATTTGTCATACATTTTCACGATTTAAGTAAAAATCTGGGGTAGTATTATTAAATGACAAATAGCTGAGTCTACATTTCAACGTGTGCTTAGAAGTCAATAATTCGTTAGTGAAATACACTCGCATCATTCCATCTTATATTCACTCAGATAAGCGGTGGACAGCGTTTATACATGTACCTACATGGTATGATTGGGTAGTGCTATGGATCAAAGATCCAACCTCCGGATTTGAATATAATGCACATTCCGTAGGAGCTTTCTCCATATGAATTCATTCAAGGGCACAAAGATACGCTTACTCATCATAATGATAATAATATTTCAGATTTCCAAAAGCTCAAGAGACTATCTCCGCCTCGATTTGATTGTCGTCACACGCTGAGTAAATGACTGAAAGATGTGTATCATGTGGGCTCATTTTGACGCTACTCAGTGGGCGAAGAAAAAGGTAGAAAATGATATTTGTCATTCCGTTCCTCGCATTCCTGTTGATCAGAGGACTTCTCCTTCTTCCAGAAGGAACACAAATGTGACAAGAGTAAGTTAATGGTCGAAAAGTTTCGGAGAATTCAGGATTTATTCGTTACTAAATGAATATGACTTAGTTTCACACAATGAAGTCATAATATCACTAGAAATATTACAAAACAATTTGTAACAGCCGAATTTCCCGATGGCGATTAGTTCGGAAATCTCCGCTAAAAATTAGATTGACGTCTGAATAGTACGATCTCTGTGTTTCTGTGACGCGCATGATAGAGAAGTGAGATTGAATTCGATGGATCTTCTTCGATTCTGCATCATTCTCGTGTCAAAATGTTAGAAAGTACATGTCTCTATTTTGTGCAATGATCTTTCGCGAATTTAAATTAAGTTTCAAATAGAGAGTTTGTCGTGGCCAACAGTTTTTTTTTACGTTCAGTAAACCCAGTTTCTGATGAAACAAGATTTATTCAATTTTAAATTGTCGTATTCAACTGTTCTATGTACAGGAGATGGCAACGGTCTCGTGCATTATTTTTCAGATGTATGTCATATTTAGTTCTCTACGTGTCTTTCGGAGAGATATCTGATGAATCAACTTACCTTCCTTATTTTTCTACTATTGTTGTACTAACATATGTCTCCCCGAGGATTGGATAACTGAGAGAAGAAATGGTTTTTATTGGAAAGTTTGACAATAGGGTGGAAAACTCAAGACCCGATTTCGACACCAGACTCATCTCGAACAACTAGGATGGTTATATGGTCCCTTTATGAAATGAATTAGAACTCAAGACAGACAAGATAAGTTTCAGCAACAATTGTAGATGCCACCTGTTGATTTTTTAGCCAGAAATTAATCATTTCCATTTGTAACTTTTGATTTGGAAAAATATAACATTTGTATATACTATTAATGGAATAAATTTCGTTTGTTCGAGTATTGACTATCATTGACTTGGGGGAGCATCCAGTTAAACTCTCTAAAGGTGAATGTGAGATGGTTTTGTACTCTAAGCAGCCGGAGTAATATTTCAAAAATAAATTAAATCATATAAAATCAATGTAATTTTCTTAACCGTCACAAATTCGTCAAAAATCAATAGGTTATGGGCCCAGATGCTACTTG
Source organism: Micraspis discolor (assembly GCA_030674115.1). Classification (NCBI taxonomy): domain Eukaryota; kingdom Metazoa; phylum Arthropoda; class Insecta; order Coleoptera; family Coccinellidae; genus Micraspis; species Micraspis discolor. The sequence goes on along the minus strand of JARTUT010000565.1, from coordinate 54,590 downwards.
ACTCCTACTTATCGACAGCGACTCATCCTGGGTAACACTCAAGCTTTCCGTCTTTTCTGGCTCAAAGATTTCCGTTTCATTGTTTGTCAAAACACATTTAATGAATCAAGTTCACTAGTTTATTATATTATATTATTGTTCATTATTAACATCTGAATTGGAGAATTATTTGGAAAAGATGATGTTATCCAAATAAAAACCGTTGCGTTGCTGGCACTTCTCTAAACGAGAACGAAGATTGGCAAGATTGGCGATAACATGTTGACACATAGCTATTACTGCCATTTCTGACATGATATTTTGTTTCAACTGGGTTAGATTTGTCGGATTATTTTGATAAACCTTACTTTTAAGGTATCCCCATGCAAAATAGTCTAGCGAGCTAAGTTCGGGGCTTCTGGTAGGGCAGTTGATGATGATTCGCGACTTTATTAGGGAATAATTCGTCAACAATTTCCATTGAATCATTTTTGATATGGCCCATCTTGGTGGAACCACATTCTTGAAATGAAACCTGCAAACATATTGCAATAACGGTCACTATTCACAATAATTGCTCGGCCTTTTTGATCTTCATGAAATTAAGGCCAATTAAGCCTTTAGCCGAGATAGCTGCCCAAGCCACGACCTTTGGGCTATGCAGGGTCGTTTATGCTGACATTATTGTTCACTAGAACTATATGACACCCCGTCACTAACCCCTGATCTATATGCTTTATTGTTTGCTAATTAAATATTGTCAGCCAAAAGTTCAAAAGAATATATATATATAGAACTAAGCTGGACGATTGGACATGTTCTTGTTTCTTCAATAATTCTCTCTGTCAATTGAGTCACTTTGATAAAACAAACGCAGTATTTGAGATTATTGAATATAAACTTCGAATCAAATTTTGAATTAAATACGTCTATAAAGGAGGGTAACAAATTAATAGAGTTTTTCATATAATCAATTTGGGTAGTTAGGTTGAGATTATTGGATCTGTCAGTTCAGTTGGACCTTTCTAGTCATCGAGAGGGGGTGAAGCACAAGAGCTCTGGATTTGTCCAAATTTCTCTCAGAAGGGACAGGAATGAGATTTTTTATTGAAAATTTCATAAGAGTTCCACTCAATCTTCCATAATTCTTTATCGCTTATGTTCATATTGAAGAATGCATCATACCAAAATGATTTACGTGACTTCAATCTTGAAATTTTATTTTGTGGAATATATATATATTCTTTTGAACTTTTGGCTGACAATATTTAGTTAGCAAACAATAAAGCATATAGATCAGGGGTTAGTGACGGGGTGTCATACAATTCGGCGTATGACATAAAAGCCTAGTGAAAAAACCCCAGTAAAAAAACCCTGGCTCCCCGTCTAAGTGTGAAAATACAAAAATAAGCTGAAATATATTTCAGGGACTTCTTTCTTCAAGAGTGGTCTTCTATTGATGGAGACAGAGACTTCTTCGAGGTGCTCACATTGAATCTGGAAATAAAAAGACGAAAGCAGAAAAAGAACTGAATAACAAAAATACGTATCATATTCGTTTGAAATTTATAACCCAATCCAAGAAAGAGTTGGAATCATCATGAATAGCCCTAAAACCATCTTGAAATTTATATATGGGACTACTATTGATGAGATGAGGTATTGTTTTTCCTCTTCTCCATATTCACAACTTGCGCTAGGAACTGAGTTCCATTTAAATAGCATGCCATTGGTACGACCATGACCTGTTCTCAAACGATTAAGAACTGTCCAAATTTTTCTTGGAAGATAAAACCAGGAACTTTTTCAGAAGGAGCAAAAATGAGATACTTATTGAACATTTCGTGAGAGTTCCACTCAGTCTTCCATAATTCTTTATCACTTATGTTCATATTGAAGAACGTATTATGCCATAATGGTTTACGTACATATACATTCCTCGTAACCGTGCGTAATCTGGACCTTTTATCTCGATAGAATCACAACGAGGCATTGGTGTAAGCTCATTATGTCACATCTATAGAGAGCTTGATAAAAATATTCAAAGTGTTGGTCTGTTCGGACACCTTCTCGTCCCACTTGTGAAGTAAATTATGAATGAGGCAGGTTGTGGAAGATATACTACTGTGAATAAAGAGCTAATGCCGATTTATTTTGAATTGGAATAGACTCTAACAAGACGATATTATACGCGATTCATCTCGTTATCCCTATAGATCTAGGTGTCTGACTGCCACATATTCGAACCGTTAGTAGCTCTCTGAATGATTTATATTTCTTTCCATCCTAATCAGCTGTGAAGCGCGAGAAGGGATTTAAATTGAGACAAGAATAGACGACTCAGGAATTCTGAAGTTCACTAGTGTGTACACTCACCTTGACCATTTCAGTTATGTATCTTTTAGATTCATGATATCTATACAATCATAGGTTATCTTCTAAACATAGAGCTTGAAGCAAACTCGGTAAATTTCTTTCAGCCTCGAAATCAATACATACACGGTTTTACAAGATGAGTCTTGAGTTTTACTGTCACCGGAATATTCGACAATTTTCGGCTCGATATTCGAAAATTACAGACTTTTGGCAAAGCGATAGAACGTTGTTCTGTTAGAAAAAGTGGAATCATTTGATAGCAACATAACATTTAATCACTTGTAATCCTGTCCTATATTAGGACACCTGAAAATTGGAAACCTATGATATCATTTATATGTATGAGTGTATAATTGATATTTTGGTCAAAAGCCATTCGAAGATTGGAAATCCAAATACTCTGATCAACAATTGTTAGGGATCACTTATGAACTTCTCTTCATTTGTATTATTTTTTTCAAGTTGTCTCGTGAATATCTGTACATTATATGTTCTCTAAGGAAAAATTAAGATGTTTAGAGTTGATTATATCAAATTTTTCCTCACTTCATCGGCTCTTGTTCACAAAATTGATTATTATCTATAGGCTGTTACAGGTGGGGTGAAAGGCAATGTGGTATTTGTTATTAAATCTGTTTTTTTTTCTCGTTCAAACACATAAGGTGACAATAATTTAAGAAATGAGAACAATATCAGCTTATCACTCATGCCGAGAAGACGTTTGGCTCCTGTGCAACTGGACCAAATGATACGGTGGATATAGGAAGGTTTGTCCCAGCGAGAAGTCTCCCGGCGGTTGAATGTTTCGAGAAGTGTCGTGAGTCGGGCTTGGAATAGGTTCATCCAAAACGACTCAGTAGCTTATGTTCATGGGGAGGTCGGCAGCGCAGTACAAGAGCTGCCCAAGATCGTCTTTTGATCCTCAATGCTAGGAAAAATCCCACTTACCCAGCGTCGCGGCTCAATAGATCACTGAGAGTTGCAACAGAGTTCTAACTTCGAACCAGACTGTAAGAGAAAAGAAAATAAATTTAGAAAAAGTAAGTGATCCCTATCAATTGTTGAGCAGTGTATTAATAGTGAGCTAACAGCCTTTCCCAAGACCTGCTGTTTAGAAAACTCTCACTTTCTGTTCGAATTTCTCACTTAAATATAAAAAGTATATGTTAAAAAGAGGAGTATCTATCAAAAGACCTGAAAATATTCAACATCGACCTGCTTGCTAAACAGGAAACAGGGAAGTAACTACGGAAAAGGAGAAAAATACTATGCACCCATCATACGGGGTAGCAATGTAGGTTCAACAAGGTATAGAAAATCACTAACGTCTAAGAAATAGGAAGCACCACCGTCTCCAATACCTACAAACCACCAGTCGTATCCTGGCCAACCCAAGATATCCAAGCTCATCCCCATCCTGCTATATACGTGGGGGACTACAATAGCCATCAGGGGCTATGGAACTATAAAGACTGTTACCCAAATGGCAGCATAATAGTAAAAATGTGCAGAAGATGAACACCTCACCCTTGTGTTTGATGCTAAAGACAGATTCATATTTAAATCTGCAGCGTGGAAACGTGGATATAATTCTGATCTATGTTTTGTCTCTATTAAACACAGAGGCCAGCCTAAAGAAGTTTCCCACGAAATTAGACCAATGTTTGGTTTGGATACACCCTTCCAGTAGGAACTACAACATATTTGATGGCGCTGTAAAAAATAGTGCCAAAAAGTGTATACCGAGAGGCTACCGCAAAGAATACATTCCTGAATAGTCTCAAAACAATGACGAGTTATACCAGAGTTTTCTTGATTCTGGTGATCAGGATCTAGCAGAAGAGCTACTTTATAGCTTTGATGCAGCAAGGTGGGAAAAGTGGATAGAAACTGTCGAAAGTTTTAATTTCCAGACATAGAGAAGGCAAACGTAGGCATTACAAAGATAAGTAGGAAGCGAAGGCACTACATAGACACAAAATACAACTGTCAGCCTAAAAACCATCGTTTCACACATAACAGCGACTTTCAGATGCTCTTAAAGATGCCAAGTGATGAAAACCCCAGGGTTTTACAATATCTACCCTGAATTTGCCTAACTTTTTCGCAGTTATTGAACAGACTGGAAATATACGAAAACAATTTAAACGATCAAAGATAGTTGCCATATTGAACCAGCTGATAGCCCCAAGAGTTACATACCAACAGCATTCTTGTCAGTAGTAACTTATTAGCTACTAAAGTGGCTTATCTGTATCACAATTAGACCAAGATTATTTGAAGAGATTCTAGTCAATCAGGCTTTCGGTATAAAAGAAGCTGTGCAGCTCAAGTCACCACCCACATTGATTTCAAAGAAAACCAAAAACTTCAGCTGCATTTTTCGACTTCATGGCCACCAAGGACACAGTGTGGAGAGAGGGCATGATATAAAATTACGTGTAATCGCCTGCAAACTAACATCTCGACTGATAGACATCATGCAGAACAAGTTTTTCTGGTTATAGAATCCGAAATGAGGTCCTCAAGGAAACTAAAGAAATGCTTCCATTCTCCTCTTTAGCTGTACATTGCCGACATGTTGGGAATAAGATCAAGAATGTTGGGCTACACTAATGATTGGTTCTTGCTTCCAGATGCAGTTCTATCACATATTCAGGACACCCTAACGACAGATGTGGAAGCAGTAGGAAAATATGTTCGCAAGTGGAGGCTCCAACTTAATGCCACCAAAACAGACGTCACTTGCATTCACCTTAATAGTAATTTTACCATAAGAAACGTCTAATTTGAATACACCCTACTTACCTACACTAAAACACCTAAGTATCGAAGCGTAACCCTTGATAGAACACTACCTTTCAGAGAACATAAAGCGAGAATTGAGGAAAACTGAAGTCAAGAAACAACATAATTCAAGAACTGTGCGGTGAAACTTGGGGAGCATTGGCTTTCATTCTGCGCTAGGTCTTATCCTTTCAATTGATTAATTGCGCTCCAGTTTCGCTGAACTACCCAGACGTACATAAAATTGATGCACAGCTGATTAACACCATGAAAATTATTGCTGGTGTCATCAAACCAACTCCCAAGCAATCACTACCAGTCTTAAGCCATATCTCACTCCCACAACAAAGAATAAATTCTCTGAAACGATTGTGTACAATAGAAATTTAGTTTTTTTGGAATCGGTCTTTTATGCTGTATAGGGTAAAAATCATTGAAACAGATTAAAGCATTCAAAATTATTTAATCAACATTTTATTATTGCTACAGTAAATTGAACTCAAAAATGTTATTTTAAATAAAGGTTAACTGAAATTGCAGTGAAATAATTTTATCAAATGTAATCAAGTGGTCTTTGTGAAAGTGTTCGTATGAACAGTTAGGGCCAGGTTGGATGGAAAGAGTTCCTTGAATTTTCATAAAATAACGCCTTTAGATTGTAGGAAGAAGTTAATCTCTAGAAAATTTTTCAACCAGATGGCTCCCTATTACTCTGCAGCACGAGTATAAATCGGGCGAGCAGTGCCGATCAGATGGCCTTCGTATTCGGAGGACCTCAACCCCATCAATTTTCACAAAGATTTCACAAAGACAACACAAAAAAGACTGCAATTTTCCCATTACGAAAGCAGATATGCATCTTTGGAACCTCTCTGAGGGCAATCATATAAAATACACACAAAAAATTTGATGACATTAAATGGACCACCATGTATACGACGAATTTAAATTGTAAGCTCTCGGATAACGACTGAAAATTCTTCGCCAGTCTGAAGTGAGACAGATTTTAAATTGCGATATTGGATGGATTACGTAATCATTCCCCCTTACGCGTTTCTCTTGGTCTTCGAAATTGAAATTCTTCATCAATGTTCTCATTTTGTTTGATATCTCCGTCTAATACCTGGCCATATATTTTATCGGTTTCTTTTCGGATTTCTTCGTGATATCTATAGGAAAAGCTGACAGTATATATCTCACAAAAAGCTCTATCGTGTCCCTTCGATACTAAATTTTCGATTAACTTGAAGAATGAATGGAAAAGATCATCCTCAGATACATTAATGTTCTGAGATTTTTGCAATAAACTCTTATAATTTCATTTTTAAGTACAATCACCTCTTAATAGTATTTCAATCTGCGCTCAGGAGAAGAAAAAGGAACCAAGATATACAGGTTTAGTGTAATTAAGTTTTGGCCGTACCTGTATGCTTTCAGAAATTATTATTATTATTACAATGACAAGAATAAAGGTTAACCAATAAACTCAAAATTGAAAAAATACAATATGAAACCTAGAGTAACCCAAGAAGCAATAAAAATATTGAACGTTGAATTGATTGTTAAAAAAAAAACTATCACTGTCGCTGGCTGGACCTTCTATCCAGGGAGTACTTCACCGATCGTGACGAAACAATCTCTTTCGGAAGCCGATTCCACGCCTCAAACACCCTGTTGGGGAGGAAGTTGAACCTCGGTGTGGTACTAAATTTCTCCTTGGCAAGTTTGTAGCGGTGACCCTCAATACTCGGCCCCGATTGAGTGGGAAGAGGTGAGTCATGTCCAAGCCAAAGAGGGAATGAAGTGCTCTGTGATTGATAATCAAGTCACCCCTTTCCCTGCGCTCCAAAATGGAGGGCAACCTAAACAACCGCAGCCTCGTCTGGTAGTCTGGGTGATTTCATCTATTTCAGCTATTCCATAGCTGCACGGATTCTAGAAGCCGCCGGTCGTCCCTCAGATTAACCCACCAAACGGGACCAGCATATTCCAAGATAGGACGCACATATGTAAAAATAACCACCGACTCTCACACGAAAAGTACGGCGGGGCAGAAATGATCATACCCAAAGGAGCAAAGAGCACCTCACTCCCAAGTGCTCAAGTTTACGTAAGAGTCGGCGGTGGGGGACACGATCAAATGCCCGTGCGAAGTAGAGGTAAACAACATCCACCACTTTATCAGAATCCTCTCACCTGGTCCAATCGTCAACACAGGTCATTAATTTTCTGATCGTGGACCTACCTGGAAGAAACTCATGTTGTTCTTTGGAAATTATATTATTCTGCAGGGCAAACTCCATCAACCTATCACTAATAACTCTCTCGAGGACTCTGCAAACACTAGATGTTAAACTTATTGGTCTGTAGTTCCGAGCAGAGAGCTTGTCGCGTTTCTTGAATATAGGTTTAACAGAAGCCGACAACCAATCTAGAGGCAGCGACGATGTCCGAAGAGAATATAAGAATATAATGGAGAGTGAGTCGGCCAAAGCATCGGCGCAGGAATAAAGCAGCTGTGAAGAAATGCCATCACGACCAGGGGAGGAGTGCTTCTCACCTTGGAAAAGTAACCAAGGACCAGTTCTCTGCTCATGTTGATCCCCGCTATCTCATCGTCAGTACATGGAAAATTAGGACTGGGAATAAAAATGTCGGGCTCCGTCACAAAAACGGACGCAAATGTCTCGGCCATTACATAATCCACCTGGGTAAGGCTCTCGCAGGGCTCAACAAGTTACTCAACAAGATATTTGTTGCCCTTAACGCCAGGATGTAAGTCAACCTACATACCTATGGAAATAAAGATCTGAAATTATTACACGTATCTTTAATTTTTGTTAAAAAAAAAAAGAAAAAAAATTTCTATAATAGTCGTACGCTTTCGATTGAAGTACCTTTTCGATATGGGATTTGGGAATGTTCACTATTTGCATCGAAACAACATATTTCCAATTTGAAGACATTTTTTATCAACTGGAATTTGAAATGTCTGTTGGTTCTCAACTCTCTCCTAGTTAAGCTGATTTAAACAGGATGTGAAGGTTGTCATGCTTAGTGCCACGTGATAGAGTGCCATAAAATATGAAAAAAAGGTTCTATCAATATATGGCCGAAACTGCTTCGTTTAAAAAATGCAGGGTGTAAGAGTTTATATTGATATTTGGTATTATTTTTAATAACATTCGACAAAGAGGAAAGAATTGAACAAATTGTTGTATGAAGGAGGTTTTTATGATGCAAAATCTAAATAACTTATTAGTTTTTAGATTACTAATAGAGGGCGACACATAGAGAGTTCCTCCTCATTTGAATCATCCTTACTTTTTTGCGTTCAAATGTATCTCATTTTGGATGAGAAAAAGCGATTCCTCTATCTTTTTTCCATCAAAAATGTAAACATTGTTGAACTCGCTAGAACCAACGGTTTCCGGTAAAAACACATCGAAAATTTATTGTCCCGAAGCGCTAAAGTAACCTATTCACAAAAACTAGGACAAAACACTTCAATGATTAACTTTCAATAACAACAGCGGAAGACTGATTAATGAACATAAAAATATCAAGTATTTAAAAAATGATCTAATGGCTGGCCTTATGCTTGAATGCATATTTTTACTCTTCAATAATTTTTTCGCGGCATCTGTGAAATATACCCGGATTATTACTAAATCTTTCGGCTGATTCTATAATTCTATTCCATAACTGCTTTAGGCGCTCTTGTTCACCCAAACAGAGTACCTATCATTTTGCCAAAATATCTGTAATTTTCGAATATAAAGCCGAAAATGGTCTCAATCGATTGGGTTCGACTCCCCGATGAAGAATCCGTGCCGAAAGTTGAGTCTGTCCGGCCGTATCCTCTCTAGCATCCAAACCAAATGAGCTAGAGTTTTCATATTTTCAGAATTGGTTAATTGTCCAAATATCTCGGTCAAGTTCGTTATTCGGCCAAATCCGTTGGATGGTTCAGTAGTTATGAGCATCTGAAATTTTCTTTCCTCAATAACTACTAGAATATCCATCCGATCAAGTTGATACTTGAAATATTGTCGAAGGAGGTTGAAACAAAGCAGCTGGCAAAATTTTTCAAAAAATAAATTTTTGAAATGTTCTCGAAAAAAATTTTTTTAATACTCAATATCTCATAAGATATTTTTCGGATTTCAATAAAAATTCGTGCATATATTGAAGTAATCGATATCTTACTCATTCTCAAATTTCATTGTCGTTGCTTTTTACCATCTGAAGATATGATTAGTTTTTTCATTTACTCAAGAGAAAAGAGAAATGACATGAAGTACCCATGATTTTCTTTGAACGATGGCCATCACAGACCGATATTCAATTGACAAATGCCGGGCTCATCAATCAGTGTCAGTTAGCGTAAAATTAATCAAACTTTTTGATTACAGTAAAATCATAGAGGTAGAATTTTATCTCGATGAGAGAAATAATACGTTGTCAAAATTCAGAAAAGCATAGAATTGAAATTTAAGAAGGGAATTTAGCTTCGAACAAAACTTGGGGAAAATTACGATTAATTATTTTTAATTTGAAATATAGGTTTGTTCATTCATTAGGCGTTCATATTTGCATCACATTTTTTCTTAGCACGGGAAAAGACTATTGTTCACCTGATCAGAGTGCTCATAGATTTGTTATGGTTTGAATATTTACTAGCAAGTACCTCAACAAAAGCGCAAAGCAATCTGATCTCACGTCAGTGCTTTCTATTTTTTTAGTATTGATTTCTATGCCATATACTTCATTATTCATGAACCCCAAAATGCAAAATCGAGGGCATTATGGTCGGGTCTACGAGCTAGTCAGAGAGTATATAGGTCCTTCTTGACCAATCCATATATTTTCAAATCTTCTTTGTAAAAATTTCCTCGTTACAAGTGAGAAATGAGCTGATGCACCATCATGCATGAAGTGCATTCTTGCAACTACTTCCAATTGAACATCTTTCAACAGTGTATGAAGCTCATTTTCCAAAAAATTACGATAGAGTTCGACTTTTAATCGATTGGGTAATCGAAATGGACCCCGTGGGTAACTACTGATTATACCTGCCCACACATTAATGGAAAACCCAAACTATATATATATATTCTTTTGAACTTTTGGCTGAATATATATATATAGTTTGGTTTTCATTAATGTGTGGGCAGGTATAATCAGTAGTTACCACGGGTCCATTTCGATTACCCAATCGATTAAAAGTCGAACTCTATCGTAATTTTTGGAAAATGAGCTTCATACACTATTGTATGCACCATCATGCATGAAGTGCATTCTTGCAACTACTTCCAATTGAACATCTTTCAATAGTGTATGAAGCTCATTTTCCAAAAAATTACGATAGAGTTCGACTTTTAATCGATTGGGTAATCGAAATGGACCCCGTGGGTAATTACTGATTATACCTGCCCACACATTAATGGAAAACCCAAACTGATTATTTCTTATTATTAGGGTTTTCATCACACCAACAGTGCAGATAATGCAAGTTCAGAACATCATCGCGATATCCATAAATAAAATCTATGATAGAAAATTTTGTCTTTGATTTCGTAGCCACTAGCAATATTGTATGCGGGGTGTAAAATCACTTCTTGTGGAGATGTGATTCTGGAAACTTTGAATAATTATTCGCAAGAGCGCTAAAGCCATCCGACCCGCTTTCAAAATTTTTTATGTTGGTTTCGTGAATGAAAATTGATAAAAAATGTCCGAGATTACTTTTCTTCGAAGAACTCATAAAAGAATAACTTAAATCCCGCCTCTCTAAACTGAATTCCCATTACAGCTGAGGACGAGTTGAAAATATTCCCACGAGAAAATATGCAGGAGGATTTGAGGATCAGATTAAAGAATCATTTACTTGCATTTATCCCCCACTGATCAAAGTTTCATCAGACTCTGTAAGAGTTTTAACTCTCAACTGTTCTTTCGAACGGCTGGGAAATTATAAAAAGCGCTCAAAGTGCCACGTAATCCTCGAGCAGAAAATGAAGAATTACGCTTCTCAATTCAATTTCCCCAAGTTTCTTGGACTGAAATTAAAAACTAGCTCCTTTCAACTTTCAGAACTACACAATTAGAACACAATTTCCCCGAAATTCTTAATTAAAAACTTAATCTGCCATAAATTACAGTGGAAGAAATGCACGGAACGTCTTTACAAAGTGAAAAGTTTTGTTAGGTGCGTTTGGAATTTGTTTCCTTGTTTAGCCAATTTGGGATGCACCCTTTATTGATTTTCAGGATAAACGCTCGTGAAGATGAATATATTTCATTCAGTTGTTGCAATGTTTGGACACCAGTTAAAGTTTCTCCTAATCGAATGTTTTGAGAAATGGACTTGCTCGAATTCCATGGACTAATAGGCATGGACTAAGAGGGAGGTTTAAAATAGAAATTGTTCAGATCAGGTTCTTATCCATAAAGTTTTGATAGAATCAGGCTTCAATATTAGGTTGAAAACAGGACCTGCGTTCAGAGATTTATCTTCGGCTTATGACACTATGTGGAAGGATGGGTTTGTTAGCATACTCTTTACCCATCTGCAGTTAAGTGCGTTTTGGTTAGTTTAGTAGAAAATATGTTGTACATACTTTGGAGAAAATACTATCAACTGTTTTGGACATTTGAAGAAATTATTTTGTCGAATAGAGCTAATGTTACAACTCTAAAAAACAGAGGTATTTTGTTTCCAATTGAATATTCATGAAAAGTATAGGAAAGGTGCTGTAACTTTTACTGATTTTTGATAACACTCATGCATATTTTGGAATCAATAGATTTATTCCATTTCTTGTGGGTTTCTCACTACTACTCTACAGATTGGTTAAATTGCATGGAAAAAAAAATTGAACTAAAGGTCCGTATCTTGTACTTCCTGGAACCATTAGTCTTTTTCACAGATAAAATCAGTTTTCATCTTATCTCCTAAATGGCACCATTCTTGGGATATTTGAAGTTGAAAGGAATTGAATTGATATAATTTTGTCCAAATTTTCTGATTTTCCTAAATTCAACTCTGTGCTGAAAAGATTCAATAATCAGATTTGTTCAGTGTTCCATATTTAATGTCTTTATTAAATATTTCTACAAAATGAGGGAAATCTCTCCAGTCTATGGTTCCACCACTAAACACTATAGATGAAATTAGCCACTGCACAATTTTTTAAAGATTTCTAGCACCTTGTTTAATAGTTGATGACGAGATATTGTTGATGATGGAGCTCGTGTTGAATAGTTCCATAAAAATACTTCCAGCAGACAAATGAAACGACACTGTAATTCTAGATGTTGGGTCTTATAATCAATAAATTATTAGAAGCAGGAAAATACAAAAGACTAAAAAAGGACCCTACCACCACAGTTGAAAACAAGATTTACAAAATCCTCAATAAATATCGAAATGAATTTCCAGATCAATTCGTTAGATCAAGACTTACACCTCACTTCAGTAAACCACCACATTTATATGGTCTACCAAAAATACACAAAGCAAATATTCCTCTAAGACCAATTGTGAGTTCAAGAAATTCAGCATGCCACCAATTGGCTAAATTTCTGCTGAAAATTATATCACCATTAAAAAGTAATTCAACATCGATGATAAGAAACACGAAACACTTCATAGAAATAATGAAACATGAAGAAATCATGGAAGAAGACGTTATGGTCAGCTTCGACATCACCAGTTTGTTCGCTAATATTCCGACAGATAAAACACTTATCATAGTTAGGAAAAAGCTTGAAGAAGATCAAACCCTTAGTGAAAGAACTACACTAAGCGTGAATGCAATTATGGAAATGCTTTCTATTTGTATTGAAACAACATATTTCAATTTGAAGACATGTTTTATCAACAAGAATTCGGAATGGCCATGGGTTCACCACTATCACCAATTTTAGCTGCTTTATATATGGAAATTTTCGAACAGAAGGTCTTAGAAAAATATGTACTTAAACCCAAACTGTGGAAAAGATATGTAGATGATACTTTCATTATTTGGCAACATGGAAGAGACACTATAGATGGATTTCTTCAATATCTAAAAAATCAAGAGGAATCAATTAAATTCACAATTGAAATCGAGAAGGACAGACAACTTCCATTCTTATATGTACTCGTACATAAACAAAATGGAATCCCAAGAACCACTGTGTATAAAAAGCCAAGGAACACAGGACAATATCTACATTTTGATTCAAACCACCAACTAAACACTAAATTGGGAGTAGCAAAATGTTTATTTGATAGAGCAATAAATATTTGTTGCACTGAAGAAGACCAAAATGAAGAAATAAATAACATCTCGAAAACTCTTAGAAGCAATGGCTACCCCAAAAAGATATTAGAAAAAGCTAAACGAACAAGAGAAAGTCAACCTGAACCAACAGATATAAATCAGACCATTAAAACCGTAATTCCTTATGTAAAAGGTTTGTCGGAGAAAATGAGAAGAATTGGAAATAGATACAGCATAACGACTGCATTCAAAACTCAGACACTATCGTATAAAATGGGATGAAGCATCAATAATATCCAAAGAAGAAAAACTTGCAAGAAGAAAAATCAAAGAAGCAGCATTTATGAAAATAACACCTGATTCATAAGTGATCCATCTATAGATCTGCCAGAAGTTTGGACGTCGATAGTTCGATCCAACTTGAAAAGATCATCATATCACAGATGAGTATATAACATCGTTCATTTTTCTTTCATGACTTCTGTCAATATTGACTTTTTGAAAATTGATAATTTTCAAAAGGTTTCTTACTTTTCTCCTTGATAAAGATAGGAGTCTATCGAAACGTCGGAAAACATTACATCCACAATAGATGATGGTAATAGCCCAAACAATCATTCAACACCTTGTTTAATATTTAATCCAGAGTAATATTCCATAATAAATAGAGAAAAAGTTTTTCATCACTCACATAGGTACTTCGGTATATTTTCATGATGACCGTTGAAATAGGTGATGTATTTTCTGACAGGACCCGTTAAATTGAAGACTTGTCTTTATGAAGAGCTGGTTCATCAAATTATATATATTCTAACATAGAAATGCTTCAAATTGAGCCTATATAAGTTTTAAAAACTTCGAACCCAGTTTCCTAGATTTGTTTTGTACCTTTATAGAAGTTTTTTCACATCTTTATTTCATACACCGATTCAACCTGGTTCACAAACTCCGGAGATAATAGAATTTGACTTAGTTTTAATATTTCTGAATGTTTGTTATGATGCATGGTTAATTAAAATTCAATCAATATTGAAACTGGAAGCAATAAGCTCATAAACAAGAAATATTAGAATAGAATGCATTTTCTGACCATAATCATTTCATACTGAATTGAATAATTTCAAATTATCCTTACAATATTTTCCACATTTTTTTTTAAAGAAAGCTACAAATAACTGTTGACAGTTTCAAAAAAAATCAAAACAACAAGGAAACACAGAACACAATTTTATTGGGAACTACCCACCACAGAAACGTTATAATATTTTAATGTGATAATAATTCACTCTAGTCATTCTGAGGAAAACTATAAGTAAAGATCAATAATGGTCACACATATTATCTTCCATTTGAAAAAACTTTGCAATTATTAATTTTTTCTCTCCTGGGGTTCGGTAATAAATTGATATTCTATGATAAGGTATTGAAATTTGATATAATCTATGAATAACCATTATTCAATATTATTTATTTTATGTTTTCGTTTACGTAATTAAAACAGATACCCTGATTATGAAAACCAAAAATTTACGCATGTTCAGTAATCAGAAATTATAGTCTGAACAGAATAGATTCATATTAATGATTTAACAAAAAATCCTTCATTAAAGAACACCTAGTTGATTTTTCAGAATCAAATTCAGGTGATCAAACTCAATTTCTACAAGCAAGTATAATTGCACACCTAAATCAGGGAATACTTGTTATCTATCCAAGTAAATTGTTATTGGGATACAGTACAGAAAATAATCATCAAGCAAAGTAACATCACTTTAAAATAATTATTCGTAGTGACATCATTCGGTGTTGTTGAAGATTTTCATCTTTTTAACAGTATGAACCTGTTCACTGGTCTCTGTCAAGGAGAGAAATCTTCAAAAATATCAGTGTTTGGAAAACCATAGATGATTTTTTCTGGCTTTGAGTGAAAAAAAGCACAGTGACAACCTCTTGCCTTGGAAGTTTTCATAGAAATGATGGTTTTCATGATTTTGAAATTTTAAGAACAAAATTGCAAATGTATGATGATAACATCCAATAATTCTGAGGTTATTTGGAATTTCTCACTAGAAAGGGATGGTTTATAAACTTGAAGTAAATAGAAATTATAGTAGAACAACAAAAATCTATGTTTATGGTGTTGAATTTTTTTTAACAGAAAATTAGTATTTTGTATCTTCCTTCTGGATATGGACCTAATCGGATGAAACATGAGTGAGTCAATCATTTTTTTTATTTAATTCAGATTCATTAGTGGATGCTGTGGAAGGTGTTTTTCATTCAAGTTAAACTGGACTACAGAGGGGTATTTGCCCAATGTGAAAACTTAAAATGCTTATAACTCTTTAAAGCAGCTGAATATGGAAAAACCGTAATGGAAAAAGTGTTTCTTTTGATCTCAAGAACCTATGGTTAAAATTAACGCAGTGGTCAAAGGCTCACCCTGTATAAACTATCCCAAGTACTTAGGAGTTGAATAAGTTTAATCTCTCAATTACAAGGCTCATTCAGATGATCTGCGGCTGAAACTGAAAAGTAGGAGTAATATTTTTCAGAAATTAGCTGGAGCATTTTGGTGTACTGATGCTTCCGATCTACGCATGGCATCTCTAGCTTTAGTCTTTCTTGCAGCTGAGTACTGTTGCTCTGTGTGGTTTAATAGTGTGCATGCAAACAAATCGCTGCACAGTTAATTACAAGTCGATTCATTCCGTTGTAAGACCCGAATATATATGTTAGGCCCGAAGACCGAAAACGCTCAGTAGCCGGAAAAAACGGCCACATCGCGTTCTGGCTGCCTTCGAACGCACAGAACGCGTTTTGGTTGTTTTAAACGCTCGCAACGCGTTCTGGTAATTGTTAAACAGCCGGAACGCGTTTTGTCAATTGTTCAACGCTCACAACGAGTTCTTAATGTTCGACTTGTATTATTTGCCGCTTTCTACCTGCGTAGGATAAAATTTATATTGTCCCTCATAAAACAAAGTTGAAAATTGAAATACAACACAATTATTATCAACTACAATTAGATACCAATGATGGGTTCGGTTTTTCTTGCCGAATCATTTCAACAGTATTAAATTTCTTATAATTGTTTTTCAGTTCTAGGAAGAAAGTTACACTAATAAACTTATATTTACGAGCTTATAATATATAAATGCATGAATGAAAAAGCGAAAAGTTCTTTATTGAACAAATGAATTTCAATTTATTTCCATCCAACTTATTCTGGAGAACAAAACAAACTTGAATTTATAACTCTTTTAATTACATTATTAGAAACAATTCAATTATTGAAAACTACAATTAAATACAAACGACGTTTTTTTTCCGAACTTTTGTGTACTTTACATAGGTACGTTACTCATTTTTACAAGAACTGTTTGAATTACATTTCGAATTACATAGTACATTTAAATTGTATCCGTAAAGTATGGAAAAAATTCATTTTTAGCTAATCAGACCATTTTAAGAAATAATCCTGAAACACATCGATTTTTATTTTAATTTACCTTACTTTAAAATAATAATCTAATATACAGCGTGAATTATTTTCGAGTAATGACATCACCGTCATTTTTTAAATTGAACTACTTTGTCTCCATTTCAGAATTACTCTAGCTGAGCTGATTCCAAAAATGTATCACATGTTGATTCCAATAGGTACAGGGTCGACAAATATACAATAGTTTTGTATATGCTCAGTGCTCATAAAGAAATGCTAGACCACAAGTACCAAACATGTTCGGAAACAACTTATTTTTATTATTCTAAAATGTAAAAACTACAGGGTCTTACATTTGAACCAATTGCCGTTAGACAAACGCGTTCCGGCTGTTTAACAATTACCAGAACGCGTTGCGAGCGTTTAAAAACAACCAAAACGCGTTCTGTGCGTTCGAAGACAGCCAGAACGCGATGTGGCCGTTTTTTCCGGCCACTGAGCGTTTTCGGTCTTCGGGCCTAACATATACAAAATGTATTAATATTCTAAATTTTGAGTTACTTGAAACACAAAAAAAAAGTACCATACAGTTCATCTGATACAAAGAACAACATACTTTCTGAAGTGTCATTCAATAATGCAATCCAAACTCATCAATATAAAATACCTTCCCAACCGTGCACAAAGACCACAATCCTATCGAGCACACATACGGAACTATAAATTCGGCTCACAATTAAATTTGACGGGATATTTTAATGAAACCGAGAGCTTGATTTGGAACTCACCCGGCTCAGAACGAGACTGGAACACACCCGGGTAACGAGCTGGTGGCTATTATGTCGTCCCTAATGAAAGCGTGTAATGTTCTTTCATTACATATCCCACGAATTTGCGGTCAAACTCATTTCAGTCAGCCCTTTAGAGGCAGTATACTGAAATAGAAATATTATCGTGCTAATGACAAGAAATTGTACACCACACAACCGCAAAAACTTCCGTTCGCCAAACTGGGATATTCGATAGGATTTCGATGGTTAGGCATTAAGTTGTTAGTGGTTTAGCGTTCACATCGCCCTCCTCAATATATAATTGCATATTTCTGAAATGAGACATATGGTGACGACTTTCGGCAGAATTGTTGGGCGAACATTGTAGATATGTTAGTTTCAAAATAGTATTTCTTGAAGTTCTTCAAGATTAGAAATAATAATAATAGTAATTATATTTATTTATCCCAAACAATTACAAAAATTACGAAAGTTGCAAAAATGAGACAAGTTATCATAGAATACACAATATCATTGTTTTTTACAAAATTCTTTAGACTCATCAACATTATATAGTTCACCATTCAAGACCAAACTATACAAGGTGAGTCTTTGACCACTGCGTTAATTTTAACCATAGGTTCTTGAGATCAAAAGAAACATTTTTTCCATTACGGTTTTTCTATATTCAGCTGCGTTGAAAAGTTATAAGCATTTTAAGTTTCCACATTGGGCAGATACCCCTCTGTAGTCCAGTATAGTTTGAATGAAAAATATTTTCCACAGCATCCACTATTGAATCTGAATTGTTTAAAAACATTATTTTCCCTATAAGAAATGATTCACTCACTGATGTTTCATCCGATTAGGTCCATATCCAGAAGGAAGATACAAAATACTAATTTTCGGGTAAAAAAAAATTCAACACCATAAACATATTTTTGCTGTTTACTATAATTTCTTTCTACTTCAAGATTATAAACCATCCCTTCCCAGTGAGAAATTCCCAAAAAACCTCAGAATTATTGGATGTTATCATCATACATTTGTAATTTTCTACTTAAGATTTCCAAATCATGAAAACCATCATTTCTATGAAAACTTCCAAGGCAAGAGGTTGCCACATTGCTTTTTTTTTTCTCAAAGCCAGAAAATATCATCTATGATTTTCCAAACACTGATATTATTTAAGTTTCTTCTCCTTGACAGAGACCAGTGAACAAGTCTATGAGACTGTTAAAAATATGGCAATCTTTTTCGAAATATTCAACAACAATGAATAATGTCACTACGAATAATTATTTTACAGTGATGTTACTTTGCTTGATGATTATTTTCTCTTCTGAATCCCAATAACAAATTACTTGAATAGATTACAAGTATTCTCAGATTTAGGTGTGCAATTATATTTGCTTGAAGGAATTAGGTTTGATCACCTACATTTGATTCTGAAAAACCAACTACGTGTTTTTCGTTAGTAAGAATCTATTATGTTTAAACTATAATTAATTACAGAACAAATTTTTGGTTTTTATAATCAGAATATCTGTTTTAATTATGTAAACAAAAACAGAAATATTGAATAATGGTTATTCATAGATTATGTCAAATTTTAATACCTTACCATAGAATATTAATTTATTACCGAACCCCAGGAGAGAAAAAAATTAATAATTGCAAAGTTTTTTTAACTGAAAGATAATATCTGTAATGATTATCGATCTTCAGTTATAATTTTTCTCAGAATAACTAGAGTGAATTATTACCACATTGAAATGTTATAATAACGTCTCTGTGGTGGGTTGTTCCCAATAAAATTGTGTTCTGTGGTTCCTTGTTGTTTTGATTCTGTTTGAAACTGTCAACAGTTATTTAAAAATGTGGAAAATATTATAATAAAATAATAATAATAATTTCGATAGTTTGAAATTATTCAATTCTGTATGAAATGATTATGGTCAGAAAATACATTTCTATTCTAATATTTCTTGTTTATGAACCTATAGCTTCCAGTTTCAATATTGATTGAATTTTAATTAACCATGCATCATAACAAACATTCAGAAATACTAAAACTAAGTCAAATTCTATTATCTCCTAAGTTAGGTACCGTGTAGGTACCAGGTTGAATCGGTGTATGAAATAAATATGTGAAAAAACTATAAATCTACAAAATAAATCAAGGAGACTGGATTCGAAGATTTTAAAACTCATATGATATTAATTTGGAGCATTCCTATGTTAGAATAGATATAATTTGAAGGATCCTGAAAGTCTGAAGCTATAAAGAACCAGCTCTTCATAAAGACAAGTCTTCAATTCAACAGGTCCTGACAGAAAATACATTACCTATTTCAACGGTCATGAGAATATACCGAAGTACCTATGTTAGTGAAGGAAATCTTTTTCTATTTCTTATGGAATATAACTCTGGATTAAATATTAAACAAGGTGCTAGACTTCATTAATAATGAATACAGCAAATGGCAATTCAGATTTTTTAGTGAATGTAAGACAAAAATTGTTCAGTGGTTAATTTCATCTATTAGTTTTTAGTGGTGGGACCATAGACTGGAGAGATTTCCCCAACCTTTTGAAGAAAAATTTAATATAGACGTAACATATGGCAACATTGAACAAATCTTGTTATTGAATCATTTCAGCACAGAGTTGGATTTGGGAATATCAGAAAATTTGGACAAAATTATATCGATTTAATTCCTTTCAACTTCAAATATCTCAAGAATGGTGTAATTTAGGAGGAAAGATGGAGAATGATTTTATTTCCAAAAATACTAATGATTTCAGGAAGTACAAGATACGGACCTTTAGTTCAACGATATTTGTTTTTCATGCAATTTAACCAATCTGTAGAGTAGTACTGAGAAACCCACAAGAAATGGAATGAATCTAACGAGGCCAAAATATGCATGACTGTTATCAAAAACCTTCTACAGGAGATCATTTCAATTGATATTGTCGTTTGAATATTACAGGTGAAAATGCAAGTTTTTATGAAATTTCAACACCCTATATCTTTTGAACGGGGCCAAATTTGGAAAAATGTTATAGGAAGAAAGTGTTTCTTTTGACGTAAAGAATCTATGGTTAAAATTAACGCAGTGGTCAAAGACTCACCCTGTATAAAGAATTTCTGTACCTGGTAAGGCAGGAAAGTTTCCTAATATGTGAAGGCAAAATATTGAACATGTTATTGCCATACATTCAACACTATTTCCTCTTAATGTGGTTTTGTGAGATGGCACTGAGTATGGAAACATTCTTCTGGTAACGTTCACGTTCTTATGTGGTTAAAAATAATGGCCATGATTACAGAAGAACATCAACAATCTATATATGTAAAGACCATAAATTGTAAGTATAACATTATACTTAAAGTTACCCCTACACGATTCTCGACAACCCAACTGTAGCATGGTTCTAATAGCTCGTTTTTAATAACAAATAAATTACCAACATAAGCAGAGTAACCCCAAAAGATTATTCCATAGGCCAAAATTGACTGGAAGTTGGCAAAATATACAGGGTGACCATTTGAAAACGAAACAGACGAGATTACAGGCGAAATAAATATTTTCGAGGAGGACAACTTAAGATGTAGGTTACGGACGCATAGCGCTTAAACCCTTGCTACTACAACCCTTACTCCCAAATTTTGAATAGGGAAGATGGGGTGAGTGATACCTCATTTGAAAAGTATTTCTATACTGATTTCAGCACAGTAATTTTTTTATTTTATGCATTAGTTATTGAAATATTGGTAAATATTGGTAAGTATTTGAAAATGAAGTGGTGTTTTCATGGCACTTGTAGTGTTTTTTTTTGTGAAAAATCGATATTTTGAGCTTCAAAACAACCATGACACATTGTTACGCCTCAAACTAACAATAAAAAAAAAACAATAATATCCTTTCACTATTATACTAAAATAATTCAAAACCTCAACAATTAAAATAAACTTAGATGAATTCAATACTGGGTTAAGCAGGTGACAGCTTTCGTAAGCGTGACAGGCCAGCAACTCAGTCGAGATGGGGTAGGTTCGACCAACAGAATCAATAAATATACCAATTAGTAAACCGGAGGCGCCACACAATTTTTGCTCTTATCTATCACGCTCACTATCTGGATATAAGAGATCTAAATTGTGAAATGATCACTTATTCGAATACCCAAAATGTTGTATCAACCGAGAAATAAAAAAAAAAATCAAGAAACCTTGATCTATATTCTACTATAATAACTCCGCAATAATATTTACAAATTGAAGGATTTTTAAATGAATGAAATTGCGTGACATTAACGGTATTGAAGCTAAATCTTAATAAATGATAAATCCCAGACAAAGAAGATTGGCTTGCTTCATTCCGGTAAGACGTCCTCATAGAAAAACAAAATAATTTGAAATACGTTAATGGTCCGCCCTGTACATCAAATTGATTATACATCAACATAATTACACATGATATCTATATATACAGAATTTATATTGCAGGTAAATACAAATGCTAGATATTAAGAACCTAGCTCCTACAAAATTACACAATTAAGAAACAAAAACGGATAATCAAAACACGAAAGAACTCGATTGTACTCCCTCGCTGAATTCTTGTCAGTCTTTCCGGAAATATGACTTTCAGGCGTAAACAATAAATGAAATTCATACGACCTTAGACAAGCGGCCGAGTGCGTAAACTAGGATCCAGCGAATGCAGGTCCAGGTGATGGTGGACGGTCTTTCTCACGGGCTCTTCGAGATTTCCAAAATATTATGGCTCATGTAATCCACAGTGTCGTTCAATTATTGTCAAAAGTTATTCCCAGACCCAAATAAAAAAAGGCTACAATAAATAGAGAAGGAAATTACAAGCTGAATCTCGCAAATAACCAATGGAAACCAACAAATAAATGAAACTTACATCGTTCTGATCCTTTTTGCACAAAATTCTCCTTAAATCCGTCAGTTTACGAATTAATCTAATTAATCAACACACGAATCGAGTTTATATCCGCTATTTAGCGATACACAATCTAAATTTTTCCAAAAATCCACAATTTATCAACCAAATTCAGTGTATATCTCGACACGTGAAAAGAGAATGCCCGTGATCGAAGAGGTTCCTTATCAAAATCTGCGCCACATGACACATTGTTCTTTTGTGTATTATTCGATTCATTCTTCGCTTTATTTCCATTTAGTTTATTTTTATTGTAAATATAACGACCCGTTATAACATTGATCCAATTTTGACGGAAATTATTGAAAACAATGCTGGAAATTATGTGGAAGATCAGATTGTGTTTCAGCAGGATGGAGCTCCTCCACACTACGCCTTACCAGTTCGAGAATATCCGGATCAAAGATTTCCAAATCGGTGGATTGGAAGAAGGGGTCCCACTGAATGGCCAGCCAGATCGCCAGATCTGTCACCACTAGATTTCTTTCTGTGGGGCCACTTGAAGAGTGAAATTTACTCTACACAGCCATCGGGCTGTGTGGAATCGTCCATAGAAGATTTAAGAAGACCTATAGTGAACGAATATCGTCAAATCACTCCAGAAATGCTGCAAAATGTGCGCCATCGTTTCGAACAAAACTTATTTCATTGTATGGAAGCTAATGGTGAACAATTTGGATATTTAATTAATTGATGTGAGTTTTTGATAAATTATTTACTTAACTTTGAAAAGTCATATTTCTTAGATCAATACTTCAAATCATTCTGATACCGTACAGTTGGGGTATTATTTCAGTGAATAAAACAGCTAGGCGAACATCTGACCCTAGTAGCATTAACACGTACGGTATGACTTCATTTGCCCAGTGATAGATGTTTTGCAATTTCAAATAAAAGTACGGAAATTTTGGCGTTTCGGAAGCACGAAATGTCAATTATTCGCAAAAAATTAATTTAAGTGGTAAAATTAACTAACGCATGAATATTTCGATAACTAATGCATAAAATGACAAAACAATTACTGTGCTGAAATCAATGAGTTATAGTATTATATATATATATATATATATATATTCATATTGAATTTCGGCTTTACCAATTGAAAATATAATTTTCTTTATTTCAGTGTCGTAATGAGTTCATTACAGTACTAAAAACAGTGCTGTAATGAACTCATTACAGCATTGTTTTTAGTGATATTTTTAGTTTTGTGGTAGACAACACTGACATCCTATCCTTTCGAATGTCAACACGCGTCCATTGCATGTCAATTGTCAATATTGAACCATGTAGACATTTGAACGCACTATTCAAATTCTATAATCTGTCAATTTTCGTATCAGTCACACCAACTGCGAAAATAAAATACAAAAGGCACTTGGAGGTATAATCTGAGTTTTTAATGGAATTTCGATCAATTTCTCAAAATTCTTGAATGAAATAGAGAAAATATCGTGTAATACTCGTTGCAGAAGGCAATTCCAACTCATGTGTTCAAAAACTCGCTCCTTCGTCGCTCGAATTTCGCATTCTTGTTGAATGCCCATTCTACAACTTGTATTAGAATATACTATTCTCTACTTCATTATCGTAATTAGTTCATTACAGTACTGGAAACAGTGCTGTAATGAGGTCATTGCAGTCGGACGTTGGGTTCTCGAAAGGAATCATTGCCAAAGGAAAATCTCATGCATGGGGTTCAGAACAAAGGAGCAGTTACTGATAATATATCTCCAATTTCAAGAACTTGACAGGGATAATTCAACCTATATTCACCAGTTTCATAGCAAACGTTTGGATATTTCCTCTTTGGTCCTACTATTCGCATCATTACTACAGCAACTATTCGTAAACTTCCCAGAATTGAAATGATATGGAAATTGAATACACCATATTTATCTGCAGGGTAAAGGGGATGCGAAATGGTAATTCTGTCGTTCTGTACTCTATAGTGAGTAAACGGTAATCCACTTTCTCTCAAGCATTAATATTAATCGTCGTCCTTTGTGAAGTAATTCCGCTTAAACTGATGCGTTGATACCATACCAATCTCGATTTTATGTATTAATCACAAAAGGGATTCATCATGTGCACATTCAAGAAATGCCAACTCATACTATAATGTAATAATATTAATATACATACCATTTTGAATGAGCCTAATAGCATTCGTACCATCGATCCAAACAACGTTTTATGCTTCCTCCACATTTTATCGTTTTTAAACGACGATTACAAGTCCATCTTGAGTTTATTGAACAAATCTGCGAAATTTGTTCGCCCATGTTGTCCATTTCTAATTATTATTCATATAATAATCTTAATTATTGTTAGAATTATTTAATTATTCAACAAAAAAGTTTATTAATTTACTTCAATCAAATTAAAAATAAATTTAATTCAATTATGAAAAATGCTTCGGCTAGCTAGAGCACAAAACCCATCTCACATTCACCTTCATAGAATTTAATCAGATAATTCCACCTCAGTCAGTGATAGTCAATACTCAAACAATCGAAATTTATTCCACAGTTTTACAAATACTAGATATTTAGAGTAGGTACTTAAAAATGTCAAATTGTCCAAATTAAAAGTTGCAAGTGGAACTGATTAATTTCTGGCTATAAAAATTAACAGATAATGTTTACAATTGTTGCTAGAATTCATCTTGTTTGTTTTGAGTTCCAATTCATGCGATAACAGGACGATACAACCATCCTGGGTGTTCGGGACGAGTCTGATGTCGAAAATGGGTCTTAAGTTTACCACCCTGTAGATAAACTTTCCAATAAAACTATTTCTTCATTTAGTTCTCCAGTCCTTAGAGAAATATCTGTTAGTACGTCGTAAAATTCAACTTCAGCAAATTTGTTCAGCCTCGGCAAGTTATGTTAACTTCGGCAGATTTGGTTCAATTCTTCGGTAAATTTCCAACTCCGGCTTCTGCTCCTTTTGGATTAATTCGTTGACACCTAATTGATGACCTTTCATTCTTTCGTCCAATTTTTTCCAAGAATCAATTTGACTGAAAGTTATTCGGTCACTTAATAAAAACGTTTTCAGAAATCTGTTATATTTTCCCAGTTGAGGATCCTCTCGTAGATACCATGAGAATATTTGAAACATGCTAATTTCGAAGATTAACACCAATTCTGAGTTTCACGTTCCATTCTGCTCGGTTCGCAGATAATTTGAGATAACCACACATTATTTGCCGAAGTCAATGAACATTTCGAGATTACTCGTAGACATTGTGGAATAAATTGCAGCATCTCAAGTTCAATACTTGTGCTTCGGGATAACTCGTTAATTAACAGTGTTGTCTAGTCGACGAGATCATAAATCTTGGAGATGTTAACATCCATCCGCCCCCACAACTAATGGTTGACTACAGATGCGTATTATTTGCATTCAGGAAATATATCTTTGAACGCTTTTATTAATCGAAGCAACATGATTCATCTCGAGCCTCTCCTCCGACGCTCCTGAAAGCAGATAATCGTTGTTGGGAAATATGCAAGATGCCGCGGGATGAACAGAACATCCATCAAAGTTCTCATTGAAAAGTAACATGAAGTAGTCCACCCTTACCGATTTATGAAGATTTTTTTGTTTTAGTCAATGAATGTGATAGATAAAATGTCAAAAGAGTGTTTTAGGCATTTGAAAGTGAGAGTAAAGGATCATTCGAATTCGAAACCACATAGAAAAAAAGCGTGGACCATTTTCTGTTCTCCTTCAAGTTCACCTGCAGGGAAGTCCAATTAATTTTTTTTAGATTAAGGATACCCCTAGGTACGAGTATCCGTAAATACCGGATGTATTTTGTTATATAATATCGAATTCATGCTTTTTAATAAGACCATTTCTCCATGTCTAGTGTAGGAAATTGGATTGATTCACCCTGCATAATGTGTATTGTATTTGTATCTTAAAAAGACCAACAAAAATTTCCAACCCATATATCTATATCTTTCTTTTAAAAGTGGCGATTGCCAAAATAGCGATTCGTCAGATGTTATATCTTAACCTTAAATGAAGAATATGAAGAAAAAATTCTGCATATTCAGGAGAAATGAGAATAAAATTGAGGAAAACCTTATAAAACAACTCAAAACTTCAGTTGCCAGCCGCAAATTTGCATTTTCAATAAAAAAACTTGAATTCCACTGGAAGGTGGAAGGTCCTCAAAGATTCTGGCTCCTATTGTTTTATCCGTTTCTACAGATTTTTTTCTTTGGATCAAGTGTTTCTCTGCACTGATGAGCAAAAGCCCAGAACACTTATCTGGTATTAAAGCCAACCTTTTAGGAATATTCATATGTAGGGCGAGTCTTTCATACTACATTAATTCTAACCATAGATTCTTTAGACCAAATGAAACCTTTTTTTAAACCATTTTTGAAACTCGGCTCCGTTCAAAAGATACAGGCTATTGAAATTTCATAAAAAAATGGGGCACGATTCCGCACAGCGCAACTAGTGTCCGTGCGCAACAGAACCCCTCGAAGAGAACTGCCAAGGCCCAGCCCAAATCGGAGTGACTGGCGGTATGGTGAGCGCATGCGCAAACCACCTCGCGTCCACCCGCGATGACGACAGGACCAAGGTCGAACCAAGTGCCTGCCGCACAGCAGCCCACGCCACGGAAAACTTCGGTCTCAGCACGATTGAGCTTTGCTCATCTCGTACCTCAACGTCAGCTCCGCGAGGTGGACAGCAGGAGTCCGCCAAGGTAAAACGGCCCACCACCTAGGGACGATTGAGTTTCTTCATCTCGGCACCCAGATTTCGGATCCGCAATACCGGCTAAAGGACTCGTAAAGGACGTGATGCCCTAAACGCCCTCCTGCAGCCGTCGTTCGGTCTCAACGATCGAACCTCACACTCACCTCCTGGAATCTCGTCCTCCACAAGTGGTCCTCCGGTCCCCTCTCTATACCCCTTTCCTACCTTGGTATGTCTGCCTACCACTGAACTCACTACCAGCACTAACAACACTGGCTGGACCCTCCCCACTAAACGGTAGAGGCTTTCCTCTTATTTTGAGTTCCGCGCCGTACGAGGAACTGCCGTTCCAGTGCTCGACTCGCCTATAAATACCATTCTCGGTCCCCTCCACTAACATACGTCGTGCGCACTGCAGATGGAGGTGGGAATGATCGGTCGGTGTCCCCACCGCTCGGCGTGATCTCGCTGGAGTCGATCAAGGTCAACGGGTCTCCGCCACGCAAACAAAACCACTTCGTTACAACCTTGCTAATGTTTAATTCTAATTCATTCAAATTTTCCAGAAGGTTTAAAAAAACACTATTCCGGTTAAATACACTTGTTCCATCTTTTAAGGTCTTTGAGTTAATGCATGCTAACACGTGAAATCTTCAAAATTTGCTGTGAACTAGGCAGCTACGATAAAGATTCTGGCAATTTTTTATATGCTTGCACATTTTAGAAGAATTAATTTTCCACATTTATCTCCTCAAAACGTACCGTTTTAAGATATTGGATATTGAATGATCTGAAATTTGGAAAAATTTTCTCCTGGATGCGACCCTGACCGGAAAAAATCCCTTGGCTAAAATAATTTCACGTTGCCTCCGACCTTTTTCTATAAATCATTATCTTTATTGAACATTTTGAATTTGAATAAAATGAAATATTTCATCTTGTCTCGTAGAACAATGCAAATTAAGAAGTTTCCTTTAAGTGGTGAATCAAATGTAAATAAATATTTCTTTCGTTTTGAATGTAATACAGTACCATACACTTTGTTTATTCGAACCATTTTTAGAACCTACCGTTTCATAATGAAGCAAGTAAAGTACTAACTAAGATGCGACTTAAGTTCTGAGAGTCACATCATTTCAATATAGATGAATTGGGGGCTGCAATCAAATCTACCAAATCTCGAAAAGCTGCAGGTTTTTACGGAATTTATCCAGAATTCATCAAACATTTAGGAAAAAAGGCCTTGTCTTGGTTGTTGTCCTTCTATAACAATATTCTGAATTCCGGTAACTTTCCTTCCGAACTTCGTAAGGCTAAAGTAATAGGTATTTTGAAAAGAGGAAAAAATCCTTGTGATCCTAGAAGTTATCGACCCATCAGTTTATTGAGTGTTCCTTTCAAGATATTAGAGAGGTTAATTCTTTTTAGAATTGAATCTTCTATAGATAATGCTCTACAAAATTTCCAGGGAGGCTTTAGGAAAAATAGAAATTGTTCAGATCAGGTTCTCAGCCTTACAACTTTCATAGAATCGGGCTTCAATGATAGGTTGAAAACAGGAGCTGCTTTCATTGATTTATCTTCGGCATATGACACTGTGTGGAAAGATGGATTAATTTTCAAATATTATACCCTTCTGGAATGTGGGAAAATGGTAAGATTATTAGAAAATATGTTAGCTGATAGAGGGTTTCGTGTTTTTATTGACAATAAGAGTAGCAATTTCAAAACATTGAAAAGTGGTCCTCCTCAAGGATCAGTTTTAACTCCTTTATTTTTCAATTTATATCTAAGTGATTTACCCACAAAATCATCCCAGAAATTTGTTTATGCTGACGACATTGCTACTGCTTACCACCATTCCGATTTCCATACTCTGGAAAACATACTGTCATATGCTATTCAGATGGAACTGTTCCTAGCGCAAGTTGTGAATGTGAAGAAGCACTAACCCCTGATCTATACGCTTCCTTGTTAGCTAACTAAATAATGTAAGCCAAATGTTCAAAAGAATATTATATATATAGTTCTGGGTTTCTTAAATTTTAATTTTCGACTTACCATTAGTCAATTTGACATATCCTTCAAAGTATTCTGTGAATCCTTGATCAACGCTTTTTATGGAACCCACTTTAGATTTACCAAATGTCCCAAACGAAGGGTCGGTATCTATCATCACAATGTATAAATACGTTCTATTCGCTTCGTCATTTCATGAGTTATTATAATTCTTTATTATGCAGTACTAATTATTTTATCCCAAATTTTTAAAAACGAATTATTTAATTTAAGTAACAATTTATATTCTGTTCTATAACAGAAAACATGACCTTCAACTTGAGAAGTTTTCGACCAAAACAGCTTGACCTTAATGAGTACAAATGATTCACTTGAAATAAACCTATGACATATCTGATAATCTGAAAGATAATTAATTTAAAAAGAACATCGTATCTTCTATATTACCATGATCTTATGTACAGGTTCATGTTTCTGCACTGAAATGAATATATGACATTCATAATGGGATTTCTTCGAGGATTCAGGGATGCATCAAACAGCTTCAAGGAAATTAATCATCTTGTAGAAAAATTATGATCAAAAATGTTCTGAACTTCATAATGTTTCCTCACTAGTGTTTAAGGCAATCTAAAAATTCTTTCCTAATAGGTTTTGAAAATGCTTTTCTTAGAACTGATTCCTCTGTAGGAACCCTATTTCGACTTCAAAACATGAGAAAAATCTTGAATATTATCATTACTATGACATTTGTATTAATCGAGCCATTAAATCAATTTGGTCTACACAGGTTCAACATAAAACATAGAAGATCAACAAGATAAAAACATTCGATATTTATGGAAAATGAGAAATATGGCAGTAGTGTTAAATTGGTGATCAAAGGAATTGGAAACAGTAATAGAATTCAGAGTATTGCAAAAGTTGATGTTAGAGTATTTTCTCATGAAAGTATAAATTAAAATATGAATAAAATTCAGAAATTTTAATATTTTCACCAATATTCGGACTCGAATAGAAAACAAAAACTTTACTGGCCCCTGTAGATATGATATCAATAAAACTTTAATCTCTGTTATTTTTTCAATTCTGTACTAAAAAATTACTTGGTACTCCAATGAAATGAATGTTCGAGGTACTGTTTTTTCAACTCAAAATTTGCCTCTAGATGAAATCCAAAGATTCTTGCCATATCATCGTGTATTTCGAAATTCTCTGCGAACAACTTGATTGCTTCATCAAAAGATTTGGGGTTTTCGTAAAGTAACTCATTGTGACAACTGCTTAGCGAACGTAATGATGAGTTCTCCTGATTTGTTTTCTCTTCTAAAGTTTCCTTTGCACTTGATACATTTTCTTCCAACAGAGCCAAAAGTTCTTGATCTGTTTTTTCATGAATATTCAGTTTTGGTTGCTCTTCATTTTTGTTCCCATGATTTAGCTTATGTCTATGTTTCCTACCCATAGTCAATTTGTAATCATCAAGAATTATAAATAGTACCGACTATTAAATTGATCGCATGATGGGTGTAAAAG
The DNA here is from genome assembly GCA_030674115.1 of Micraspis discolor. NCBI lineage: Eukaryota > Metazoa > Arthropoda > Insecta > Coleoptera > Coccinellidae > Micraspis > Micraspis discolor. Next base: position 23,701 of record JARTUT010000565.1, on the reverse strand, counting down.
TTTGGACGTCAATCTATGACAACCCTGAATATTTTTTGATAAAAGATATTTCACTATTTGACATTTAAGATGTCTTTAATGATGTTATGCTTTTCAGTGACATCTATACAAAGCACAGAGTATAGAATAACAGGAGGGAGCATGAGGTTAAAAGAAAGAGTAGAAAATTATAGTCGAACAGTAGACACTACGGATTAGTCCCATAAACAAGGTATCCAGAAAGGGTATTTCTTTTCGCGAAATATTCGGAACGGGGCGACTAAAAGGAGCGGGAAGGGGTTCATGGCGTCACGCCATTTTGTGGAGTTTAAGTCACGATGGAATAGTACTCAGGGACGTCTCTATCGTGCGGAATATCGTACACACCTCGCGCCAGGTGACGATAGCTTTTGAAAATGGATCCGGATGTTCGAGAATACAGTAGCGACAGTTCAAATTCAAAACTCTGGTCATCCTCGTTTAGTTTGCGATGAAGAGACAATTGAAGAAGTTGAGGTATAGATTCGTCAAAATCCGTCTTTATCCATTTATTTATTATAACAATATTCTTAATTCGGGAAACTTTCCTTCCGAATTTCGTAAGGCTAAACTAATAGGTATTTTGAAACTAGGAAAAAATCCTTGTGATCCTAGTAGTTATCGACCCATCTGTTTATTGAGTGTTCCTTTCAAGATATTAGAAAGACTAATTCTTTTTAGAATTGAATCTTCTATAGAAAATGCTCTACAAAATTTCCAGGGAAGCTTTAGGAAAAATAGAAATTATTCAGATCAGGTTCTCAGCCTTACAACTTTCGTAGAATCAGGCTTCAATGACAGGTTGAAAACAGGAGCTGCTTTCATCGATTCATCTTCGGCATATGACACTGTGTGGAAAGATGGATTAATTTTCAGACTCCATACCCATCTGAAGTGTGGGAAAATGGTATGATTATTAGAAAATATGTTATCTGATAGAAGGTTTCGTGTTTTTATTGACAATAAGAGTAGCAACTTCAAAACATTGAAAAACGGTCTTCCTCAAGGATCAGTTTTAGCTCCTTTACTTTTCATTTTATATCTAAGTGATTTGCCCACTACATCATCTCAAAAATTTGTTTATGCTGACGACATTGCTATTGCTTACCAACATTCGGATTTACATACTCTGGAAAATATACTGTAATCTGATTTGGAAATTTTAAAGAATTATTTTATTTAGTGGCGATTATGTCCAAATCCCAACAAAACAGAGGTATCTTGTTTCCATCTGAATAATCATGAAAAATATAGGAAATTAGCTGTAACTTTCAATGATTCTCCTATCGAACATAATTTCTATCCAAAATACTTAGGAGTTAAATCAGATTCATCTCTCAATTACAAGGCTCATTTAAATGATCTGAGCCTAAAACTGAAAAATAGGAATAAAATTCTTCAGAAATTAGCTGGATCATCTTGGGGTGCTGATGCTTCCACCCTTTGCACAGCATCTCTAGCTCTAGTCTTTTCTGCAGCTGAGTATTGTTGCTGTGTTTGGTTTAATAGTGCACATACACAAAAATTCATGCGCAATTGAATACATCCATGAGAATAATTACTGGCACCATAACATCTACACCGGTTCATTGGTGACCAGTTTTGTTTAGCATTGTCTCTCCCCATATTCGCAGACAGACTGCAGCTCCATATATATATTCTTTTGAACTTTTGGCTTACAGCAGCTCTGAATTCTTGGAACAAACATCATTCTTTTCCCAATTTATTCCCAATTATTTCATATATTCCACAAAATAGAATTCCCAGATTGAAGTCACGTAAACCATTATAGCATAATACGTTCTTCAATATGAACATAATTGATAAAGAATAATGGAAGACTGAGTGGAACTCTTACAAAATGTTCAATAAGTATCTCGTTTCTGATCCTTCAAAAGTTTCTGGTTTTGATCTTCCAAGAAAAATTTGGACAGTTCTTAATCGTTTGAGAACAGGTCATGGTCGTCCCAATGGCATGCTATTTAGATGGAACTCAGTTCCTAGCGCAAGTTGTGAATGTGGAGAAGCAGAAGGAACAACACTGCTTTTGTCTTTTTATTTCCAGATTCAATGTGAGAACCTTGAAGAAGTCTCTGTCTCCATCAATAAAAGACCACTCTTGAAGAAAGAGGTCCCTACAATATATTTCAGCTTATTTTTGTATTTTCACACTTAGACGGGGAGCCAGGGTTTTTTTTTACTGGGGTTTTTTCCCTAGGCTTTTATGTCATACGCCGAATTGTATGACACCCCGTCACTAACCCCTGATATATATGCTTTATTGTTTGCTAACTAAATATTGTCAGCCAAAAGTTCAAAAGGATATATATATATATATATATATATATCCATCCGAAAGCGAAGCCAAGCGTTGAACATCAAAAAATCGTTTTGACATTCGATTTTCAAGAAAGACTTACATCTAAAAGCCCATAAACTTCAATTGGTTTAAGAACTGAAGTATACGGACTATGCTAATCGACTGAATTTTGCGAACGAAATGCTGCAGCGATTTAACAACTTTAATTACGTACTCTTCAGTGACGAAGCAAATTTTCACCTGAATGGTCATGTTAATGAGCAGAATTGTCGGTACTGGGCACTGGAGCATCCGAGACGAAAGCATGCATGACCCCTGCATAGCCCAAAGTTCGTAGTTTGGGACGCTTTGTCTGCTAAAGGCCTAATCGGTCCTTATTTTCATGAAGATCAACGAGGACGAGCACTTGATGTGACTAATGACCGTTATTGCGATATTTTGCTAAATTTTTTGGTCCCAAAGTTGCGGGAGTTTGCAGGTTTCAATTCAAGAACGTGGTTGCTGCAAGACGGGACCACTTGGCACACCTCAAATGATTCACTCGAAGTTGTTAACGAATTATTCCCTAATAAAGTCATTTCGCGAAGAGGTAACATCAACTGGCCTCCCAGAAGCCCCGACCTCAGCCCGCTGGGTATTTTGCCTAGGAATACCTCAAACGTAAGGTTTATCAAAATAATCTGACGAATCTAAGCCAGTTGAAGCAAAACATCAGGTCAGAAATGGTAGCAATATCAATAGCTATGTGTCAAGGTGTTAATTTCAATCTCCGTTCCCGTTTAGAAGGGTGCCTGCAACGCAACGGTCATCATTTGGATCCATTCCAAACAGTTCATATGTTAATGATAAACAATAAACTTTTTCAGTGCTCACAAATATTTTTCGATTTATTGAACTCACAAATATCCGATACCTTTTCTGGACAACATGTATTTCGGTTTTGAATGCTGATTGAAATAAACGAAAAAAATCCTAAAGTATGGGGCATTAACCAACGCGGACCCTTGTCAGCCATTCAAAGTTCCGGAAAGCTAAAAAACTGAACTGAAATATAAATTAAATTAGCCTTAGGTAAGAGTGATTAATGAACACTCCCAATTTTTCTAATATGGGATACGAAAAAATGCAAGGAAAAGTACATTTTGCCTGTCTGAAAAGCCGATCAAAAAGGACTTTTCTCCGACGTAAATAGATAGGACCCGGAAAAAAATAAATAACCCCACAAAGAAATATCACAATGGAAACAATTATCAACTACACCGAAATAATCACCTCCATTCTCCTCTAACAAAACAGTGTCAGTCTATGGTGTATGACTTGATTCATATCTCACCGAAATTACCAAATACGAAGAAGTTGAAATCGTCAATTAAAATCCGTCATTCTTCTCCACTGAAAGGTCCTCTTCAAAATCGTAATTGGGAAATTCCTGAACGAGCAAGTCGAAACTTGGTGGATTGAAAACGCGACCGACCGAGCGTGAAGATATTGAATATCTGAAATGGAAAACATCAGTTGATACAAATTCCAGCAGAATGGTGAATTAGGGGCTGCAAGGCATTCGTTGAAGTAAGCATTGAAGATCATAAGCTCATTTCCTCGGAGAGCTAAATAAGCACTCGACAGAAGAATCTTCGACTGGAGTTACTCGCCTGTCTGGGAACTTTTTAACGGACAAATGGGAAGAGTATCTTAGACAGAGGCGAATTATGAAGGGAGTACTGAATATGAATGAAAAATAAAATATTTTGATGATTTTGCAGCTATCCCATCAACTTCAACTATCGTTATTATATTTTTGTTAAGTTCTCAAACGCGATACATCATCCTCTTCTTGTAAATTTTGAACCAATAGTGTGAATTTATCAGGTGAGTAATAGTTCACTTCAGACTCCTCTTGGTGGATATTTTAAAAGATAGAAGAGTTCTGTTAGGTTTTCTGTAAAACACAAAGTATGTGTAGGCCGTGTAGTGTCTGTTCAAAAGATGGAAATGAAATTTCAGTGAAGTGTGCGGACAGCATTCTTCGAAATCAAAAAGGATTTAATTTGGACGATCTCAAAACGGTGCAATTCGGCGAAGTGGTTTTTTATATAAGAGAATCCTTTTTCTTGAAAAATTTATTTATTATATGTTCCACTGATGTGGTAAAAAGATCCCAAAGAAATGTCACGAATAATACTTCTTGGTGCTAGGGGACGAAAAATTAATTGAAAAAGTTTGACAACGCTGATATGAGATAAAAAATCTGGGGGTTCCTCGAGATTATTTACATAAAACGGGAGAATGCCTTCAATGACTTCAATAACTGCCTTAAATTTTTTCCCTTCCAAGAGCTGATAAAAGCTAAAATGAATTCAATACTTGGTTCATAAACATTTTTTCAAATTAACAAAAGAGAATTCACAGTAATGTTTCTAAAAATATTTTGTTGTTCTCAATTGTCACTTACTTACCATTGTTATTTCGATAAGAGTCTCTTATCAACTAAAAAATTTTATGAAAAGTACAAGAACAAATACACTATTTAAATATCTTTTAAACTTCCTAAAGAACCGTCATTTATGATAACAAAAAATTTCTTTATAATCATTGATAATTATTCATAAACTTCATTGAATTATAATTGACTAAAAATCAACAATTAAATTTTTTTTCTATAGCTAATATATTCAATCATGAATGACATTTCTTTAAGATGTTGTAAAAAAAATTTCAGAGAAATATCTGAATAGTCGATTTGTTTATAACTTCATAATTAACAAATCGAGATAACACTTTGTTTCAGTTAATGAATTTTTTCTTTCAATATAGTAATTTATTGACACAAAAAATTCACAATACTATTATGAATTTTCTTTTTTGTTCAATTAAAAAAAGATTTGAAACAAAGTAATGAACCTCTTCAAACTTTTATTACTCTACCTTATTTTATGGCCGTAAAGAAAGGCTTCTCGAAGGGAAAACATTTTATGTCAATTATTTAAGTATGTTTTTAATTAACAATGATTATGCAAGTTCCGAAAAAATTTTAAATAAGCAAAGGTCTAGTTTATTGGAGAAACAACTTTAGTGATATACTCGAACTCAAATTAGTTTATTGAAGTGTTGAGATTGTAAATTTTGTTCAATGTTGACATCTACTTTGTAAATCGTACAAGGTGTCCAGAAAGGGTATATTTGTAACTTCAATAAAACAAAAAATATTTGTGAGCAATAAAAAAGTTTATTGTTTATTATTGACATATGAATTGGAGACTTATTAGAAAAAGATGATGTTATTCAAATGATGATCGTTGCTGGCACTATTCTAAACGGGAACTACGACTGGCTATAACACGTTGACACATAGCTATTGATATTGTTATCTTACCTTATGTCTTGCTTCAACTGGGTTAGGTTCGTAGGATTATTTTTATAAAACTTACTTTCAAGTATCTCCATGTAGAATAATCGAGCGGGTTAAGGTCGGGACTTCTGGGAGGCCAGTCAATGTTACCCCTTCGCGAAATGACTTCATTAGAGAATAGTTCATTAACAACTTCCATTGAATCATTTGAAGTATGGAATCACGTTCTCGGATTGAAACCTGCAAATTAGTACAACTCTGGGAGCAAAAAATTTCGCGACATATCGCAATAACGGTCACTATTCACAATAATTGCTCGACCTCGTTGATCTTCATGAAAATTAGGACTGTGCGGGTACAAAATTAGCAGTAAATAATAATCACAAAATTATGTATTCACAGATAAGAAGAATGAACAAGGTTTTGCACTTGAGAGTTTATATTCACAGAGAAGAGTTCTCAAATGTCTACAAAGTCCGAGTATTTGAACTTCTTTGCTCAATCTTTGGTACTTCTGGTAAGACTAGATAATAGAAAGATCTGACCTTATTTTCCTGATATGAAATTCAGCGCAGCTCTGCTTCAATCGTCGAGGGTAGATTTCTCAGAATAAGGTGCAGGTACTTTGGATGAAACTTCCACAAACAAATTACGCCTTGGCAATATGCAACTGCTTCGCAGATTCACAAATCACGAGTTTCTTGTTTCACTTGTGAGAATTGCAGCTGAATAACTCAGGTTCACAATGTACCAGGGTATCTAACTGACCCAACTGGAGAAAATGTATAACAAAGAGATGATATTAAACTACGAGAAACTTTTAGAGTTTACACGTTATTCGCTGCTGAAAACTAACTTGTAAAGTAGAACTTACTGGTAGAACTGACCACACCTGTGGTCAAAACTAGAACTGTACTGTGAGAGGGTTCTTGAATAATCGAGAGAGGTCAGACGTATCGAAAGTACAGGTAGCTGAGCTTAGGGATTCGCAAAATCCTGTCCGATAGAAAGCATTCTTGGAAATAACGGCCGCGGCCCTAAATTCCAAGAACTGCTCTTTGTGGCGAGAATATCGCAACAAGGACCAATTATGCCTGTAGCAGACATAGTGGCCCAAACCACGACCTTTGAGCTATGCAGGGGTCGCACATGCGCAGTACCGACAATTCTGCTTATTGAGATGACCATTCAGGTGAAAATTTGCTTCGTCACTAAACATTATTGTGGCGATATTCTCGCTACAGAGGACAATTCTTGGAATTTGGGGCAGCGGCCGTTACTTCCAAGAATGCCTTCTATCGGACGGAATTTTGGGAATCCCTAAAGCTGAACAGGTACTTTCCATAGCTTAGATACCTGTACTTTGTACACGTCCGACCTCTCTCAATTATTCAAGAACATTCTCTCTGTACAGTTTTTGTTTACCTACCAAAGTGGACAGTAAGTTCTATTTCACCAATTTACTTTCACCAGTCTATAACGGCACTCAGAACAACAAGTTCCTTTTAAAATCTCTCAAAATAATCTGTCTTATGCATTATTCTCTGGTTGGGTCAGTTAGCTACCCTAGTTCATTGTGTATGTGAATTACTCAGTTGAAATTATCCACGTAAAAGAAAAAGGTTGTGAATTGTGAACCTGTGACGCAATTACATTTCGCCAAAGCACATTTTATCAGTGAAAGTCTGAGAAGCTTTATCCAAAGTGCCGGCATCTTACTTTACGAAGTCTATCTCGACGATTAGAGCAGAACTGTGGTGATTTCCAATTCAACAAATGAGGTCAGATCTTTTTAATATCAAGTTATACTCGAAGTGTCTGAGATTGAGCAAAGAAGTTCAAATCCTTGGTTTTTATAGACACCTAAAAACTCCACATAAACACTTAAGTGCTGTAAATCTGTAAACTATTCTTATCTGTGAATACATAATTCTGTTACAACTACAAACTTGTTTTTATTCACCTTCCAAACATCTTTTCTACCAAAGATAATTTTTGGATCTACTGTTATAGTATAACCAGCAACTCAGGAAGTGCGCTTCTCTCTCATTAAGCGGGTGATTATTATTATTCCTAATTTTGTACCCGCACAAGTATGTTGTTAAAGTTGTTAAATCGCTTCAGCATTTCGTTCGCAAAATTCAGTCGATTTGCATAGTCCGCTTCCTTCAATTCTTGAACCAATTGAATTTTATAGGCTTTAAGATGTCTTTCTTCAATTCGAATGTAAAGGCGATTTTCGATGTTCAACGTATGGATTCGCTTTCGGATGAATAAAGACGGATTTTTACGTACCGACCCCTCAACATCTTCAATTGTTTCTTCATCGCGAACTAAACCAATTTTTTTTGCCAAATAATCTAGACATAATCCAATTCGAATCAGATATATGACATGATTTTACCTAAAGTATGTCCTGTCAACGTCAATTTAAATTCATTAACGAGAGTGGATGGCTTCTATCCATGATGATGTTTACACTCAATGAAGCTTCTCCGCTAGGAGCATGAACATGATTCGTAATCGTCCATTGTCCTGTATATTCCATGATCGTATCATATTTTGAGATAGTAATGCATAATGGTCTACTTGATAAAATGTATTATTACATTGAATTATGGCAGTGTGGACCAATATTCAGCCATCTCATAAATACATATACGTACGTTATCTATGTACGTACGCTATCTATGCGGCCCATTTAATCTGGCATGAACTCCATCTCAGAATAAGTGAGATGTTGATCTAAATATGCAAAATACGGTTGATTTTTATGATAAACATTTGAAAGATATATTATAAAAATTTGATAAATACCCAGGTAGATTTGTTAGAAAAGGTGTTTTCTCTTAACATAAGTCGAGATATTTATACAATATTTGTGATACAAAATCAGTCTGATGGTACAACGAACTTAGCTGTTTTTCTGGAATTATTTGTATCGATCAGTTCTCACCAAAAAATTGTGCTTTTATGGAGGTTATTGATGTAGTTTAAATTATGAAAATTTATGAAAGGAATCTAATATCAATAATAACAATCACTGAAACTGCCCACAATAATATGATCTTCTCCAGAAAATTGACACGCTTGTGAGATGTTGAAGGCCCTGGAGATGGTCACAAATATTCACTTTCACCCTGTATACCTTAGTGTTTCACTATAGCGCATATAATATTCAAATATCTCAGTCTTATGAAAATTTGGGAAATTTACATTTGGTTACACGAATTCAGATAACTAATTCAATACTGAGGAGTTTTCCGAAAATAATTTTTGAATTTTGAGGTACAAATTTAGTTTCACTGATTCCACTTCGCTTTTTCTTTTTTTGGTATTTGATATCTTTCTTCGAAGTTCAACAGCTCTTGTGTTTCGTAGTGCTACTGTGAAAAAGATAAATATTAATTTCGAAAGCTTGAGCTGTGAAGAAAAAAGTTCCATTTTTCTATGCTGCATTCCCTATAATACTACCATATAGAAAAATATTCAGCAAAAACTACCTCTCTCAAAAAATTTATTGTTATAGAGGCCCATTATTATGTCTAAGAAATGATTTACTCACTCATGTGTTCATCAGATGAGGTCCATATTCAGATGGAAGATACAAAATACTAATTGTCTGGTAAAAAACACTATAAACATAGATTTTTGTTGTTCTATTACAATTTCTGTTTACTACAAGATTATAAACCATCCCTTTCTAGTGAGGAATTCAAGTGTTAGCATTATGAGATGAAATTCTTTTCCACAGATTTTCACAAAACTTGAGACATAATTCTATTTACAGCTATTTTAATATGTAGTTTTAATTTTATTCGCATAATTTCTATTGACATCAAACATCGCTGATTCAACAAAAATTAATTTATATTTTTCCAAATATTCTTCTGATTAACATATCATAGATAAAAAACAGCATAACATGCAAATTTCTTTGTTATTGGTTAATCATCTGAACTAGAAACGAAACAGCTTAATCTTTTTCATACCATAGACCTTTTTGTTGCGTCTTTAGAGATACACAATGCTATCAAAAAAAGTGGAAAATGTTGCAAGAATGAATTCGATAATTTGAAATCATTCAATTCAGTATGAAATAATTATGGTCAGAAAATGCATTCAAATATTTCTTGTTCATAAGCCTAAAGCTTCCAGTTTCAATATTGATGGAATTCTGATTATATCTGCATCATAACAAACATTCAGAAATATTATAGTAATTATAAAGTCAAATTCTAGTCTTCTCCCAAGTTTGTGAACCAGGTTGAATCGGTGTATGAAATAAAGATGTGAAAGAACTTCTGTAAACTTACAGAAACAAATCTAAGAGACAGGGTTTGAAGCATAATTTGAAGCATTTCTATGTTAGAATAGATATAATTTGATGAACCCTGAAAGCCTGAAGCTATAAAAAACCAGCTCTTCATAAAGACAAGTCTTCAATTTAACAGGTGCTGACAGAAAATACATTACCTATTTCATCGGTCATAATGAAAATATACCGAAGTACCTATGTGAGTGATGGATATCTTTTTCTCCATTTAATATGGATATTACACTGGGTTAAATAATAAACAAGGTGCTAGACAGCATCTTATCTATAGTATTTAGTGGTGGAACCATAGACTGTAGAGATTTCCCCAAACTTTTGTAGAAATATTTCATAAAGACATAAAATATGGCAACATTGAACAAATCTGATTATTGAATGATATCACCACAGAGTTGAATTTGGGAAAATCAGAAAATTTGGACAAAATTATATCGATTTAATTCCTGTCAACTTCAAATATCTCAAAAAGGTGCAATTTAGGAAAACCGATCTGTACAGTACAGTACAGTACAGCAGTAGTAAGAAACCCACAAGAAATGGAATAAATCTATTGATGCCAAAATATGCATGAGTGTTATCAAAAACCATCTACATGAGATCATTTCAATTGTTATTGAAAATGCAATCTTTTATGAAATTTCAACACCCTATATCTTTTGAACGGGGCCACACCTGGAAATATTATAGGAAAAAATGTTTCTTTCGACGTCATTAATCTATGGTTAAATTTAACATAGTGAAGGTAATTTAATAGATGAAATATTTCGTTCTCTGTTTCAGTTTTGCTATTTCTCTCGGATATCAGATTCATTGCTCTCCAGAAAATGATTGTCAACTTTTTCTTCATTTCTTTGTTGGCTTGCCTGGTAGTCAACCACTTCACCACGTCACGTACCCCGGAGTTTTCTGTGATTTATTTATTTATTTATTTATAAATAGGAACCCCTTCAGGAAAATATCCCACTTACAAGGGTTCACAGAATAAAAACAAGAATTTTACAAGAAGAAAATGAGCGAACAATATATAGGTATACAAGCAGCTCCAAATTTAAAGGTCCCCAACATCTGATCTGAACAAAAAAAATGAAATTCATCAAATATGTCAATTTCAACAATATGTATCATAAATGCGCATCATCCTCAAAAGACAGAGTTGTAAAACAATGAAGTACGAGCCCTAAGAACGGAGAAAAGCGTCCTCTGTCGGGTGTTGACGCTCGGAATATTGAATGTTATAAAATCAATAAGTGGAAATTTGAAATTGTTACTCAAAATTCGATAGAGAAAAATTCCATCAGAACCATTCTCCTCCGCTCCAGGGTTGACATCTTATGCAGCACTAAGCTGGCTTCATAATCTAGTTGACACAGATGACGGCACCTATATTTAAGATTCTTTATGAACTTTTTTGTACAGTCTCCACTTTATCATATTTATATATATATATAATAATATATAATATATTTATAATAAAAAGGACCAGATCGGCGTAGCATATTCTAGAGTGCTCCGTACTGAACTGAAATAAAGGGTCCTCAAAGCAGTCACATTTTAGAACAGCTTTGTCACTATTGAGATGAATCCAAGCATTCTGAAAGCCCTTGCGACAATCTGCTCCACATGCGCCTCAAACGATAATTTAGAATCCAATTCTATGCCGAGATCCCTGACCCTGGTCACTTAGCCAATCGCCCTTACTTCAATAGAGAGTGGATGATCTATAGGATTGATTCGTATATTTGGGAAGCTGATATGGTTACATTTTTCTATATTCAAAGTAAAGTATCTACCAGAGCGAAACCTGGAAAACCGATCAAGGTCTTCCTGAAAACCAATAGAATCCCCCGTGAGCGAATGCGCCTGAAAATCTTGAGATCGTCCGTATACAGCTCATAATAGGTGTTCAAAAAGCATGAGGAGACACATCGTCAATATACATGCCCTGAGCCTTGAGGTACTCCTGAAATAACATCTGCCACATCCGAGGAAACACAGTTCACAACAACGTATTGTCTTCTATTAGATATGTAAGTCTGAAGCCATTTCGACAAAGATCCCACTATTCCAAACGTTGAAAGATTCCTAATAAGAGTTCCATGGTGCACCTTGTCAAACGCCTTGACCATGTCGGTATAAACAGCATCGACCTGTACATCCAAGTCGAAACTCTCTGAAAGGACATGTAAGGAGCTAAATAAGGTTCACAGTGATTCTAGGTCTAATAAAATGAAACAGTTGATCGGTAACAATCGATTAAAATATCTTACCAAAGTGGCTTAGAATAGAGATTGGCCTATAATTAAATATTTGATTATTTTTACCACCTTTATGTACAGGGACATGTCAGGGGTGATATTGCTATTTGTTTGTCAATCCCATAATGTGCAACCGTATATGTTAAGAGAGTTTTTGTTCTAGTTATCATATATCTTTTCTCAACTTTCTTTTGGTTACGGCACTGTCGGGTCACGTTTGGGCTAGATTTTGTATCTTCATATGAATCATGAACACATTCTTTATATTCGAACAGCTAGTTCGAACGAAGCTTTCTCTTGATTTTCTAGTAAGTCCAGTGATGGCTTTCTCAACTTTAAAGGTTATTCAAATATCTTGAGTATGTCGAAATCTTCATCACCACATTTTCAATGAGGAGATTCTTAAGATGGCCTATAAAAATAAAAAAGAGTTATTTTGTTCATTAATTTGCCATGTCGGACGTCTATAACGAATGCTATAAAGATATACAAGAATATATTGTTGGGAACGAAATAAAGTCCAATTATATCCTTGGTTCGTCCAGCTGTATCATTCATCAGCTATGGGGCATAGAGCGTTGATTGAGACATGTACAGAAAACGCAAGTCACATTGATCCTCCTTCATTTCTTGCATCTGTACCTATCAAAATATTTCCCGAATATAATCATCGAATCACGCTATCCATTCGATCAATTCAACTAATAATTGATATTTTTTTTGTTACAGGTGGGTTTATCTTCAACATAACTTCACGATTCTTATCTGCCTTGAAGCAGGTCCGGTTGAGGATCAGCTTGGCATGATGGAGTTTCTTATTTTAAGGTTTCAGGCTGAATTTACACTTATGAGTTCGAAATATCAATTTATTTATTTATTTATCGCCAGCTGAATCAGTAAAATTTGGAGAACTGTGGATGCAACTCACAAAAGAGTTGAATAATATGAAAGGCAGCGTTAAGCCTTTGCAGCAGTGGCGCATTTACCATACAATCCTCTATATTAATACCTTTGTAATTCCTGATTCATTAAAAAGTTCATTTGCACTAAAAATGCCATTCTTATTCGATTAAAACTACTATTTGTTCACATGAATGAAAAAAAAAATAAACAAACAGTAGCCAACAAGAGTGGTTATAAATAGCAACACCTATCAAGCAGTTGCCAGTAAACTACTACGGATACCCACTAATTGTTATGTATAGCATCTTTCATAACCACTTTCTTGAATAGAGAATACCGATTTCACGCTTTGCAACTGACCTTGATGATAACCACGATTTCCAGTGGCTATTCATTGCAATTTAAGATAGTGAAGAGCCCTGATCGAGTAGATGCGTAACGTAAATGTCAACGTAACACTTAGCCATTAATTTAAATTATGCTTACCCTTGAGGAAATGTAGATATCAATAATATCCATACATACAAAAACTTTTTTTTTGAAAACGACGTATATCATATCAGGGATAAAGTGGTGAAAAAAATTTTTTTGGGATTTTTTAACAATATTTCTTAGTGTTTTGAATTTTCTGAATTTCTTAACTTTTAAATTCAACCTAATTCACATATTTATAGTTACAACTTTGTCCGATAGATATTCTATGGGTTATAGCCTGGCTGACTTACTCAAGTTGACCCTGTATTTTTATCAGGAAGTAAAATCCAATGGATTTTGAGGTTACCCAGAAGTAGTCTAGATCAAAAAATATTTTTGGTAAAAATATCCTATCTCAATCTAGAACAAACTTTAAAATTATTCCTAATTGTATCAAAACGTATTCCTTAATGGGTCATCATAAGGAATTGCCCAGTGTTTCATATTCTTAGTCAACGAGAATGATTTGAAAGCCTCGCATCAAGAGCATTTTCCTCAAGAAAAAGCGTCCCAAAACGGCTCGTTGTCAAGATTAACTATAAGGAACAATGAAAGCCTTTCTGTCTTCTCTCACAATCTAATGGTGATTAATCGCTATTTAGAATCAATTCTTGTCAATTAGCGTCTATTTTAATCAATGAGATTCTAGTGGAGGAATATGCATGGATGGCTTGGGCTGATTATGTTCATGGATCATTATCGATGTCTTTCCACCAATGATGAGTTAAGCGAATAAAGATGAGAAGATATAAGTTGATGGTCCTATCACCGGTCGTCTAATTGAGATGAGTGGGAATAATTCCATTACATTATGAAAATCAGCATAAATTGTTTCTCAAGATGTAAAGACGACCATTTATTTATTCATGAGAAGTATAATAGGGGACATAACCAGATCAACTCACACATATAGATATACATATACAGGGTGAATCTTTGACTACTACGTTAATTTGAACTACTGATTATTGAAACACTTTATTCCTGTACTACTTTTTTCAATCCTGCCTTGTTGCTAGGTTATAAGCGATCTATAGTTTCAAGTTGGAGTAAGCCACAACTGAATTCCTTTCGAGATTATACAAAATATTCAATTTTGTCTTATGACATTCCAAAGAATTGTAGACATACTTCTTCAGGCTCCTCGCTTCTGTTTGAGGCTCCAAAGTGAAATATTTATTTTGAAAACATATTTTTAATGGACTTCGGAAAATGTCACACATCATTCATACTGAATTCTATGGTTAGTTAGTATTTTGAACCAGTTAATCCATAGAAAGCAAATATCAAAGTTATGATATGATATCCGTGAAATTCCTCATGATTTGATGTCTGAATAGGTTCCCATTAGAAGAAACAGCCTGATGAAATGCAGTATCGTCAAATCCAATACGGAAAAAAATTTTTGAATCGGGTTCAACACAACTGAGGATTCAACTTCGGAATTTTCCTGGTTCAACTTCGGAATTTTCCTGGTTCAACTTTAGGTGATGATTCATCCTAATTTGTTCATGATGCTCAAGATCCAATGCCAAAAAATCATCCCTTGAATAGAGGCACCTGGTTTAAAAGTCCCTCCCAGCATAAAGAACTATTTCAACCGTACTTCGTCCGAGATATGTTGTAATCGAATTCTTATCTTATCTTATTTATTGCGCTCGTGTTCTAGTTTGAAATGTCTGCAATTATCGAATATCTAGCCGAAAATTATCTCAATCAATTGGATTTGACTGCATATGTCTTTGGCCTCGTAATGGGATATTATTTGACCCCCAGGGAGGAGCGAGAATAGTTTTGTATTTCTCGCAAATCTCTGACCCAAAAAGTCACCTTTAGATATTGATTTCAATAATTACACAGAGATGACCGGCATCTGATCTCGATAGAGAGAAAAAACTACGCAGACCGTTCGAGGTTGGCTTCCGCGGAACACAGTTAACCGGCATAGAACACATCTATATTCTATTGCATTTGAACTACTTCAAATGTCAACCATAATTCGGGTGCGCGTACGAAATAACGTCAGTGGCGTGCAAATCGTTTCAGTCTTATGTTTAACCTGTCAATTCCAAATTCATTCAATAATTCATAGAATACGATTGTCAAAGTTGTAATAATATTCAAAAAGTTTCTCATGTTTTTGAGTCGCCATAGGACATAGGATTCAGTTTGATGAAAGGCAGTGTTTTCAAAACCTATTCGGCAAAATTTTTGAATTACCTACAACATTAGTGAGTATAGATTATGAAATTCTTCTCACCTTTACTCCTTGAATCTGTTTAAACTCCCTTTAAATAATTCTATCATGTATCTTTTGTATTCAGTTCAGTATAGAAACATGAACCTGTAAATAAGATCAGGGTTATATTTGCTATAATTCCTCAAGGTACTCATTTTCGGAGTGAGTTTAATATAGTTTTTCGAATCGTAATGTATCTAACGATTTTCTTTTTGAATCACCTTTAATAGTATCAGATAATTAATAGATATATTTCATGTGATTCATTCGTACTCGTTAAATTGAAGCTATTTAGTAAGAAAGAACTTTTATTCTAGGATATGTTCTCGGTCATAAAATAAAGTATAAATTGTAATTGAAATAGATCATTTATTTTCGAGAATTTGGGAGCAAATAGCACGTATTCTTTCATTTTGAAAATTGATTCTGAACTTCCTCTTTGAAAAGTTCGCATTGTATTCAATAGTTCACTTGTTCTCTCATGAAACATTAACGTTTCAAGTTTGAATAAATACTAGTGGTTCTAGTGCTATGTGAATTCTTTTTGGTTCGGTCCTGATTTCTTCGAAATCCAACCTGTTCTGATGATAATCTTTCATTGGACATAGTCCGCTGAATCAATCAGGATGGACAGCAGGTAAGTTCGATTCTTCAACATCAAAGATGAACAGGGGTACCGATGGTTACGATAGGATAAGTGATTCATTGATCCGTCTCGTCTCTTCTTTCATGTCAGTATTTCGGTAGTTCAATGCGGTCCTTCGTCGCTCAGCAAGTTGTCGTTCTGTTTAGCATTTTGTCATTGTATGCGGATGAGTAAAAGTTCATTGTTGTCATGTTGTATATACAAGATTATCAGAAATATTTTGTCCAATATGGCCAGATAACTAAACTGAAGAGGAGTTAGTTGGCTTTGTGAAATTTGCAATTTCACTAATCTAAGAATCAACGTTATTGCATTTTTGTGTCCATTGATTGCCATGGATATTATCATTTAAAAGAATCTACATCCATCTACTGTTGTGATATCATAATGAGGCTAGAATTGACAATTCTTTGCTAAGCAATCATTCATTACCAAAAGGTTTCAATATCAGTTTAATCCGATATATTTTTCAACTTAATGAATAATAAACTTAGAGAGCAAGTGGAAATGCCAGTTATTCGTGACAATGAATTTCACACTTGATATATTCATATAAATCAATAAACAACGCTTTAGTCTGAGGTGAAAACCGTTGTTTGAAAAAAAAAGTAGTAATCATACCGAAATTCACCTGAAATAGCAAACAATGTTTTTCTTCCATTTTAGTCCGAACATTTTGAATAATTTTCAAACCGCATGGTTTGAAAATGATTTTTCATTTACAAAAGAAAACTAATCGAGGCAACCCCTTACCACTTTTTCATAATAACCTACAACGATCTTTTTGATAATTACAATCAAATGATTGCCAGAGCTCATTCGGTTTTAAATGGGTCGTGAGGCTGATCGCACAATTCCCAAAAATGGAAAAGACGAACTCAAAGTCGAACAAGTCACTGGTTTATTTAGACTAGTATTTCCTTTACAAATTACATAAAACAGTTGGTCTGGTACCAGAATTATTCAATAGAAAATTATTTACAAAATACAAGTTTGATGAGACAAATGGAATAATATTCAAGAAAAAATATTATACAGGGTGAGTCTTTGACCACTGCGTTAATTTTAAATTATAGGTTCTTGAGATCAAATGAACACTTTTTCCATTACGGTTTTTCCTTATTCGGCTGCGTTAAAAAGTTATAAGCATTTTAAGTTTTCACATTGGGCAAATACCCCTCTGTATTCCAGTTTGGTTTGAATGAAAATTACCCTCCACAGCATCCAATATTGAATCTGAATTGTTTAAAAACATTATTTTCCCTCTAAAGTAATGATTCACTCACTCATGTTTCATCCGATGAGGTCCATATTCTGAAGGAGGATACGAAATACTAATTTTCTGGTAAAAAAAATTCAACACCATAAACATAGATTTTTGTTGTTCTACCATAATTTCTTGCTATTTCAATATTATGAACCATCTCTTTCTAGTGAGAAATTCCAAATAACCTCAGAATTATTGGATGTTATCATCATACATTTGTAATTTTCTTCTTAAAATTTCCAAATCATGAAAACCATCATTTCTATGAAAACTTCCAAGGCAAGAGGTTGTCACTTTGCTTTTTTTTCACTCAAATCCAGAAAAAATCATCTAAGATTTTCCAAACACTGATATTTCTGAAGTTTTTTCTCCTTGACATAGACCAGTGAACAGGTCTATGAAGTCTTTTAATATCATACTGTTAAAAATATGAAAATCTTTTTCGAAATCTTCAACAACAATGAACGATGTCACTACGAATAATTATTTTAAAGTGATGTTACTTCGCTTAATGATTATTTTCTGTACTGAATCCCAATAACAATTTACTTGGATAGATTACAAGTATTCCTAGATTTAAGTGTGCAATTCTATTTGCTAGCAGAAATTGAGTTTGATCATCTAAATTTGCTTCTGAAAAAAACCAACCAGGTGTTCTATTATAAAAATTTTTTGTTAGATCATTAATATGAATCTATTTGAAGATGATTCTGTTTAGACTATAATTAATTACTGAACATGCGTAAATTTTTGGATTTTATAATCAGAGTATCTGTTTTAATCATGTGAAAAAACATAATAATTGAATAATGGTTATTCATAGATTATGTCAAATTTTAATACCTTACCATAGAATATAACTTTATTACCGAACCCCAGGAGAGAAAAAAAATAATAATTGCAAAGTGTTTTTAAATGAAAGATAATATCTGTAACCATTATTGATCTTTAGTTATGATTTCTCTCAGAATAACGAGAGTGCATTATTATCACATTAAAATGTTATAACGTCTCTGTGGTGGGTAGTTCCCAATAAAATAGTGTTCTGTGGTTCCTTGTTGTTTTGATTCTGTTTTAAAGTGTCAACAATTATTTGTATCTTCAAGAAAAAAAGTGGAAAATATTCTAGGATAATTTCGATAGTTTGAAATTAGAAATTCAGTATGAAATGATTATGGTCAGAAAATGCATTATATTCTAATCTTTCATGTTTATGAGTCTATAGCTTCCAGTTTCAATATTGATAGAATATTAATTAATCATGCATCAAAACAAACATTCAGAAATATTAAAACTAAGTCATATTCTATTATCGCCTAAGTTTGTGAACCAGGTTGAATCGATGTATGAAATAAAGATGTGAAAAAATTTCTTTGAAGCTACAAAACAAATCTAGGAGACTGGATCGAAGTTTTTAAAACTCATATGAGCCTAATTAGAAGCATTCCTATGTTAGAATAAATATAATTTGATGAACCCTGAAAGTCTGAAGCTTTAAAGAACCAGCTCTTCATAAAGACAAGTCCTCAATCTAACAGGTCCTGACAGAAAATACATTACCTATTTCAACGGTCATCATGAAAATATACCGAAGTACCTATGTGTGTGATGGAAATCTTTTTCTCTATTTATTATGGAATATTACTCTGGATTAAATATTAAACAAGGTGCTAGATATCATTAATAATGAATATAGCAAATGGCAATTTAGATTTTGCAGTGAATGTAAGACAAAAATTGTTCAGTGGTTAATTTCATCTATAGTGTTCAGTGTTGGAACCATAGACTGGAGAGATTTCCTCAACCTTGTAGAAATATTTAATGAAGACATAAAATATGGCAACATTGAACAAATCTGATTATTGAATCATTTCAGCACAGAGTTGGATTTGGGAAAAATCAGAAAATTTGGACAAAATTATATCGATTTAATTCCTTTCAACTTCAAATATTTCAAGAACGGTGCAATTTAGGAGCAAAGATGATGAATGATTTTATCTGCAGAAAAGACTAATGATTCCAGGAAGTACAAGATACGGACCTTTAGTTCAAGCGATATTTGTTTTTCATGCGATTTAACCAATCTGTAGAGTAGTAGTGAGAAACCCACAAGAAATGGAATAAATCTAATGATGCCAAAATATACATTACTGTTATCAAAAACCTTCTACAAGAGATCATTTCAATTGATATTGTCGTTTGAAGATTACAGGTGAAAATTCAATTTTTTATGAAATTTCAACACCCCATATTTTTTGAACGGGACCAAATCTGGAAAAATAATATGGAAAGAAAAATGTTTCTTTTGACGTCAAGAATCTATGGTTAAAATTAACGCAGTAGTCAAAGACTCACCCTGTAGGTATATCTACCGTCAGTATTTGTCCTTTGAATTCCTTATATATTCAAAATCTAATTTTAACAAATGCAACGATTCTTCTTAAATCATCGACAAGATCCTAACGAAACTTTTTCAAAGCACGATAGTGGGTTGTCAATTCTGACAACCTCCAATTAACTGTAACTTTTGTTTTTGTCTACCTTTAAGTGAAGGAAAAAAAATTATATCTTCTTGTAAAAGCAAGCTACGGTACTGACTATTATAGATTTCAATTAATTCATTTGCACTTCTCATGAAACACTTGATCAATTCAACTATTTGATACTATTGAAAGATTTCCATTTTTATAACAATATCATCCTTTCATAACAAACTCAATTCTATAGAAAAACATACAATTTAATGCAGTTATGATTTTTTGTGATCCATTTGGTGAAACGATTTCTGTAGTTTTTTAATTGTGCGATGTTATGATAGGAAGAAAAATATACATATACTCTCTTTTAATCGTCATAAAAATGTGTTTTCTGGAATGAAAAACGTATGTATCGAAGATACTTTGATCGAAAATGTTATTATAGTCATTTTTAGATTTATATCAATATCAATAAATTTTTTATCTATATCGAGTAGAATATTAATATATTTCTGTATATCGATAGCATTCATATATCAATGTCGATTACTAGATTTGAGGAATAAAAAATATGTGAAAAAAAAAATAAAGAAAACCAATATTCATGACTTGGAACCATTTCTGTATACAGAGAGAAGCAAGCTGTATGATTTTAGTGAAATAACATATCCGGCTACCATCTCGAGCAGAGTGAAAAAACAAAAAAACAGTGACGAAACTGGTAGCATTGTTGCGAGTTTGAAGTATTGAAAAACCAGTTCACGAAATGTGAAAGATGGTCAACCCGCAAGAAGCGTACATCATTAAACGATAACTGTACCCTCTAATTAGAGATCGCATTCTATTGTGTGCAAATTGTGGGTATGAATCGGTGCTGCCATAACAAGCCGCCTAAGCCAAGTCTCTTGTATAAGGCAATTAAAAGAAGGGTATTTCAGTTTTATACAGGGTTATTCATTATAAGTAAATGTCCAAACCCTTACTGCAGTTAAATAACAAAAAATTTTGAAATTAATGTTGTAAAGTTTATCAACTAATTGTAATGTACATACAAACGTACAGTGGCGTGCGTAGTTTAGGGGACACTGCTCAATAATTCGTTTGTCTTCAATATGACACCTGTATATCATTAAATTTTTGTGAAGATCTCTTTCTTCTTATTTAGAAAAAATATCATTTCATACCCCTCTTTAACATCACAGGTTGTTAAATGAAAGTTGTGAGTTTAAGTTTTGCAAACATTTGATTGGAATTAAATATAAAAGATAACTTCAAAATATAAAATGTAATTACGTTGGGAATGACCCCCATTATTTTCAATGCATAAATGTAAACGTTTAATTATATTTCATTCCACATGCATAACATACTAAAATTGAACATTTGTAAAATTCTATTCAAGATTGTTAACAATTCAGGATAACTCATTTCCTTATAGGTTAACTCCAGTGAAAGTGAACTCATAAATATGGTACAACAAATTTGTTTCTCAGAATTGCACACCATGCAAAAAGAGTTTTTCTTCCTGAAGTTTATTGGTTTTTTCAACCTTTTTCTTGTTTTTTCATGACCTACGATTTTTCCTATTCAAAACTCCAATTGTAGGAGTTCATACATACTCGTATGACCTTCATTTAAATTTTTGAAATCATTTCTTTCATGAAGCTCTGTCAAAATTTTAACTAGTAAAATTTCATCTGGTATTTAGTTGTTAGTTTCACACGTACGTTGTGTTATACAGGGTGATTCCGGAGGAGACCGTCAGAGTTTAGGTGAAGTATACACTAGTCAGGGCAGTTTCGAAACAATGTTTGGTTTATGGTTGGGGGCCTTTAATGAGAGTTTATAGGGTGATTTGTCCGATTCGACCGATTTTTCTTTTATTCATAAGTTTGGTATGGCTTGATTCAATAATTCCAACACTTTCTCAAAAATACAGGGTGGGAATTATGATAAGTTCATATTAAGTTTGCAGGTTGAAAAAACAGCCTGCACATTACGTTTTCAAGAATTTTCTACATGCTTCAGATTTAATCATAAGTTTACATTACTGGAGCGTTTTTGATTTTTTTGGCACACATCCAGTTTTCCTAGAAAAATTTTTCAAGGATGAACAATATCGTTATTTCGCTCCAAGGCAGTGAAGATATTCTGAACTTGAATGTAAATCGGTGTCGTCCTATGATACAAAGCTCTTCCTGTGTCCTAAAGTAGTTCTTCAAAATTAGAAATTCATATTCAATCACTCATATTCTGATGTATAAAATCATTTAATCCAGAAAATATCTTTATACCTACCTACTTAAACCAAAAAATCTACAACTCATACAGAATATACATTCGAAACATATCATGAACGGCAAAACTACGGATTAACACAAAATTTACATAGGATGTTCGAAATGACCTCCCCTTCTTTGAATAAACATTCGAGACCTTTTTATTAAATTTTCAATTGACCTTCTAATGAGGGATTGATTTTGCTTCAAGATATTAACTTCCTCAAAAATTCTTTCAACTAGGTGTTCTCTACTTCTAATTTCAACCATATAAACTCTTGTTTTCGGATATCCCCACACAAAATAGTTGAAAGGTTTCAAATCAGGCGATCTTTGTGGCCAAGCAATAGGGCCTCCACGACCAATCCATCTGTTCGAATAATTTACATCCAGGTGATTTCTCACATTCAATGCAAAGTGAGGTGGTACTCCGTCATGTTGAAAGTACAAAGACCGGATATGTACATTTTCCCATAGATTTGGTAAAATATTTTCCAAAAAATCTAGGTAAATTTCACCATTTAATCTTTCCGCAAAAATGAGAGGGCCAACTAAATTTCCGTCTATTGTTCCAAGCCAAATATTGGCAGAAAATCTGTGTTGTGTATTATGACTCTTCTTCTCTTGCCCATTCGTGGAAATTGTGGATATTAAAAATTCCATTCTTAGTGAACATATAGCCTCGTCGCTGAATAGAATACGAAATATAGTTCGTTGGTGACTAATAACCCAGCGACAAAATTGTAATCGCTGGGGCAGATCTTGTGGCAACAGTTCTTGCACCTTTTGGTAGTGGTATGGGTGGAATTGTTCTTTCTTCAAAGTCTTGCTCACTTTGCTCTGCGAAATTCCTAATTCGGTACTAATTTGACCAGTACTAATAGACGGTTCCTCCTCCACCAATCCACCAATTTGAATCGAAATTTCATTTTGAGTAGGCCTATCAATGTGCTCTGCCTATGTTCTTTAGAATAATGGAATACTCGTCCGAAAGTACATTTATTTGGTTGACGTCGGTTGGGAAATCGTCTATGGTATTCCATTTTGGCTTCATTTCCATTCCCGTTACAAAAACTATAAACAAAAATCATATCCGCATATTCCGCATGAGTAAATAATTGAGGCATGTTGAAATACA